>OX383283.1:33158751-33326185 GCA_947523025.1 Dryobota labecula | reverse complement strand
CGCACAGAATTATATCGTCAAAGAAGCATTTAACGCCTTCTAGGTCTTGTAACAGTTTGTCCATGAATTTCTGCCACAGGCCCGTGCCTATGCCTTCTGCTGCGTTAACAGACTCATGTTTGGAGTTAAGGTTACTCCGAAGCAACCTTAACTCCAAACATGAGTCTGTTTACTCTGTAAGTTCCTTTGTGTGTACTGAATGTTTGTAGCATTGCGCTCTCTTCATCCATCACCATTTTTAGGTACGCCTGAGTTATGTCGAGTGTACAAAATAGTTTACCTCCATTCATCTCTGTGAAAATATCTTCAATCATAGGTATTGGATATTGTTCATCTTGTATAATTTTGTTTAGAGTAACCTTATAATCAGCGCATAATCGGATATCCCCATTTGGTTTGACAACGGGTACTATTGGAGTACCCCACTCAGAGTGGTCAACTTTCGTGATGACACCTTGTGTGCATAGACGCTTTATTTCTTCATCCACTTTGGTTTTTAAAGCGTAAGGTATTCTACGTGGTCTAATAAAAATTGACTTAGTGTTCTCTTTCAGGTTTAGGTGTCCTCTGTAATTGGGTATTTCGCCAAGGTCGTTTCTGAAGACTGATGTCTTGTAGAGATCCAGAAGCTGGTCTAATTTATGTTCTCAGTTAGTTGTACGGCTTTTATGTCTGCTAAGTTAAGTGTCCCGAGTTCTTTCATCCAGCTGCGGCCAAAAATGGGGTCAACGTTGTTGTTGATATCGTACAGTTTTCCGTGGTATTCTTTTCCTTGGCATCTGCATTGAACGTATGCCACGCCTGTTGGTTTGATTACTTCTCCAGTATAAGTTCTGAGTTTTAGGTTTGTCTTAAAAATTCTTTTTCCAATGTTTAGTTTTTGATAGTCTCGTAACGACATTGAAGTTAGTGTAGCCCCAGTGTCAAATTCCATCTTTATCTTAACGTGTTCAATATGTACCGTTATCATATATTTTTCAGATGATTCTCCAGATATGATATTAATATTATTCCAGTTATCATGGTCACTTGTCATTGAGTCTTCTAATAGGTTCGTATGCGGTTTATTCTTGTTAAGACTCGCATCAGAGTGGCGCTGAAGGCAAACACGGGCTAGGTGACCGACTTTATTGCATTTATGGCATGTAACGTTTATTGCGCCACACTTGTTGGATTTGTGATTCGCAGCACCACAACGGAAACATTTCCCTTTTAGATCTTTAGGTGTAATTTGTCTTGGACTTGGTCCTGGTCCTGCCGGTCTCTTGTAGGGGGTGATTTTGTTGATGTGGTCACTACTGGTACTTGGTTGTTCATTTGTAATCATTGATGCGTTTTTTGCCTTACCCATTTCAATAGACATTGCAATCTGTGTCAGTGATTTGAATGTATATACTGTTCGTTCTTGTAAGATTTTTGTACGTGCTTCGCTATTTTTCAATCCCCTTTTTAATTTGTAGAGATAAAAAGCTTTCTGATGTATTTTTCTGACAGTGTTGGCAATTAAATTCACAGTTAGTAGTAAGTTTCTTCAACTCTGCGGCGTACTGCGCTACAGTTTCATCGGATTTTTGCGTTCTTGTTATGAATTTATGTTGTAGCGCCCATTTGCTAGGTTTTGGATCTAAGTAGTCGTCGAGTATTTCAGTAATATCAGCAAATGACATATTCATTGGTTCTTCCGGTGATGTTAAATCGCAAAGTTTCTCGTGTAGCTCTGGTGATAATGTTGACAGTAAAATATCTGATTTCAGGTGTGCTTCCGATATGTCGTTCAATCGAAAATATAATTCTAGTCTTTTTTTGAAATTGATGAAAGTTTCTGATTGTTGTAGGGGTTGAAATTGTATCTTCGGTGTATTTCTATGCCTGGATTCACTTTGTATTACGTATTGTTGTTATTGCTGGCCCTGTTGCTGACCTCCATTCTGAGTCTGTTTTGTTAAAAGTTTAGTTGTTATCGTTGTATGATTTTCTTCGAACTCGAACCTGTATTCTTGTTCTAGATCATAAGTGTCATCGCCCCCGTCGTCGATGGTCTTGTTCTCGATTTTCTCTTGTACCTCCCGTATAGCCAGGATCGTCTCCTTCAGGCTGCGGAAGCGAGCAGTAATGTCTTCGTCAGACATCGTTGCCCTCTGATCGACATAGGTGTCGAGTCGCGTGAGCATCCCGCGTAGAGTGCCACGATATTTTCTTAGTTTGTCCATTTCATATATCTATTTACACAATGTTTACATAGCTTTTCCTCGTCGCCAATAATAAATCTTGTTATTTCGTAAAATCATTTATTCAATTGTGACGGACAGAATCATGACATTTTACTATATGGCTTCTAGCCAGTTAGCATAGATACATCTGTCTAAAGAGTTTCCAATACCAACCACCACTCACCACTCATACTCACCTCTTGGATAAGAAGCAGCGGTGTATTGGTTTATTTCTGGATATCTCGAAAGCTTTTGACACTGTCTCTGCGCCCATACTTCTGTCGAAACTGGAACGCATGGGAATTCGTGGTCCTGCACTTGACATTTTTTCAAGCTATCTGGAGAATCGTTTCCAACATGTTCAATTGGATGAGGTAATAAGCGATAAAGCTAGAATGGAATACGGCGTACCACAAGGCAGCATTCTGGGTCCAACCTTGTTCCTCATCTACATTAATGATCTGTGTTCACTTCCATTAACTAACTGCTTCATATTTACCTACGCTGATGATACAGCCCTACTTGTTCATGGGAATGACTGGAGTGAAACAGAAAAAGATGCTCAGATGGTGTTGGACATGATCATGAACTGGTTTAGCAATAATTTGTTGACCCTGAATGCAGATAAAACGAAACTTGTTTCTTTTTCTTTAAGTAATAAAACTCAGCCGAACATAACGCCTATTGTTAAAATACATAGTTGTTCTCCAAACTCCTGCTGTTCCTGTCCTGCTTTGGCAACCACATCTTGTATAAAATACTTGGGCGTGCAAATTGACAAACACCTGAACTGGTATAGTCATATTGATAATCTAGTCACTCGAACGCGTAAACTCATTTCCATCTTTATAAAACTCCGCGGTTCAGCTGACTCTGAAACACTTATGATGGTCTATTATTCACTCTGTCAGTCTCTTCTCCTATATTGTTTGCCAGCTTGGGGTGGCGCTTACAAAACATACCTTCTGAAATTAGAGAGAGCTCAGAGAGCAGTCCTCAAAGTTATGTTCTGCAAGGCCTATAGATACCCTACTTTAGAACTTTTTAGGGAAAGCAGGGTTCTGACAGTGAGAGGCTTATATGTGCTATAATGTGTATTAAGGAAACATCGGCTGCCGTTCACAGCAAGTACTAAACGTCGCGCAGTAATTGCCTTCCCACAAAACCACCTTTGCACAACACCAATTCACCTACCTCAGCTATATTCTATATAATAAAATCAATAAATTTCTCCAAATTCACAGTTTAAATTATCATCAATGCAAAAGCACAGTTAAAGAATGGCTAATTGAGAAATCATATGACGAGACCGAAAAACTTCTCTTCCCACATGCTTAAGACAGATCTCCTCAAGTATTTTCACACATAAACACTCATACACTCCACCCACTTTACTACACCATACACCTGCCAGGACACTTTCACACCATACACAAACCGCACTTTACTTACACATATATACACAACATATACATACCTACCACACCTACCACGTCCAACTCACTCTAACTCAGTTTTATTATTAATTGTTTTTACTTTTTCTTCTTTTTATGCACATAAATAATATTTACATTGTTATGTTAACCATGTTACTGGTGAACACAGTTTTACTAAAATATTTTTGCTCATCTACCCTTATGGAATCACTGGTCCCCAAGTCACAGGCTATAAACCTAGTTTGGGTGCCAGGACATAATACTCAATTCACTTTATATTGTACCATATTACTGTACTTGTAACCTTTATGAACATTTTACTGGAAATAAACATTATTATTATTATTATTAATATACCACAATTATTATTTATTTAATTTTTTATTATATATATATATATATATACTAGCTTCTGCCCGCGACTTCGTCCGCGTTAAATTTCTTGTTCCCCCGACCCCCCCCGTCGCAACAGATTGCCCGCCTGTGCTTTTACTTCGTTTACGCATAAACTTTCAGTAAAAAAAAATGATGTTCTAGTTAATAGGAATGTAATTCTTCCTCAAGAATTCAAAAAACAAAAAACCGGCCAAGTGCGAGTCGGACTCGCGCACGAAGGGTTCCGTACCATCCATACAAATCCTTATCCTTACTAATATTATAAATGTGAAAGTAAGTCTGTCTGTCTGTCTGTATGTTACGTTTTCACGTCTAAACCGCTGAACCGATCGTCATGAAATTTGGCAAAGATATAGCCTGGGATATGGAGAAGGACATAGGCTACTCTTTTACGCGATAACCGACATCCACGCGGGCGGAGCCGCGGGCAAAAGCTATCCATACTAATATTATAAATGTGAAAGTAGCTCTGTCTGTCTGTCTGTATGTTACGTTTTCACGCCTAAACCGCTGAACCGATCGACCTGGGGTATAGAGAAGGACATAGGCTACATTTTTACGCGATAACCGACATCCAAGCGTGCGGAGCAAAAAAAACGGCAAGAAAATCATGTCCGTTGTATGGGATTAGGCCCCCTTAAATATTATTTTTTCTGTTTTTTAGTATTTGTTGTTATAGCGGCAACAGAAATACATCATATTCGTATGTGAAAATTTCAACTGTTTAACTATCACGGTTCATGAGATACAGCCTGGTGACAGACGGACAGACAGACAGACGGACAGCGGAGTTTTAGTAATGGGTCCCATTTTACCCTTTGGGTACGGAACTCTAAAAACTAACTCTTCAGCTTTAGAATAGACTACCTCGCAGAGTTGATCATTATTTTGCTGCGGAGTTATTATAAAACAGTTATATCTCCTAAGATATTCATTGAAATTAAATGATGTAAGGGCAACTTTGTTCAAAATTAAATACTTGTGATGAATAACGTATTTATTTGGATAAGGATTAATACCATATTTATGAAAACTCCTTCACAAATAATGCATTAATTTCGAACAAATTTGATTACCATAAAAAAGGTTATAGTGAGTCAATCTTAAAAGATAGACATATGCTGTCGCGGACTTTTTTTTAGAAAATTTAAAGAGGAACAATTCCGGCATACATAATATTTGCGTAACTTAAACCGTTTACGCAGCGCACGCAACGGAAGCTCTCAAAAAGGAATATTTTTTCCCGTTTTTGCAACATTTTTCATTTATGCTCCGCTCCTTTTGGTTTTAGCGTGATGTTATATAGCCTATAGTATTTCTCAATAAATGGACTATCCAACACAAAAAGATTTTTTCCCGTTTTTGCAACATTTATCATTTATGCTCCGCTCCTTTTGGTTGTAGCGTGATGTTATATAGCCTATAATATTCCTCAATAAATGGACTATCTAACACAAAAAGAATTTTTCAATTCCAACCAGTAGTTCCTGAGATTAGCGCGTTCAAACAAACAAACAAACAAACAAACTCTTCAGCTTTATATATTAGTATAGTTTATATATTTATATAAAACTAAAAATCTTGATATAAAACAGTTTATTTAAAAAACCAAAGAACCTGACTGCAAAAACATAACTGAAAAGAGAAAAACAAACATTATAATTATAATCTATAGAAATTTGGTATGGCAGGCAAAATTGCAATCCGTAAAATTGCATTCGGTGTACCACAGGGAAGTGTTATGGGCCCTTTTATATTTATATTATATGTTAATGACATGCCCCTTTACATTGAACAACCTTTGACTATGTTTGCTGATGATCCATCCTTGTGGAAATCCAATTACATATGGAAATTACATAAATAATTCTCTTGACTCTATAATTAAATGGCTAGATAAAAATAATTTGATTAGCAATTTAAGTAAAACAAAGGTAATGCACTTTAGACAACGAACACTCGATGTGCCGAACCTCCACATACATTATAAAAATAACGATATTGACGAAGTAGGTGATACCGATTTTTAGGACTACAAATAGATTACAGCTTAAATTGGAAAGCTCATATAGATTTACTGTGTAAAAAAATTAAGTTCATCTTCCTATGTTTTATATAAATTACTATCCATAGTAGACACATGCACACTCCTTACGGCATATCACGGTATAGTTGAGTCTCACTTGCACTACGGTATAATTTTTTGGGCGAACTCAACTGACAAAGACACAGCATTTATAGCTCAAAAAAGATGTCTAAGAGCAATGTTTAAGCTTAAAACCACCGACAGCTACGAGCCATATTTTAAGCAGTACATTATTCTGACGCTCTCTTGTATTTATATTTTGGAAGTAGCTCTATGTGTAGCTTCAAGAAATAGGCGTGACAACAGTAGGTTATGTCAATTGAGGTGTCAAACCGTTTTGATGCGCAAGAGTGTTTATTGCATGGGCCCAATTATTTATAATAAATTAACAAGAGATTGGAATGATTTAAATGCTTTGCTGTTTAACAAAAGACTACGTAACTTTTTGATAGATAAAACGTACTACTGTATGACTGAGTTCCTATCTGAGAAAAGATTAGTTGACTTTTCTAGTATTTGTTATATACACTGGCCCGCAAAACTAAGTAGGTACTACACTTTTAAAATTTCTATTTTTTCTAAACTATAGAAGTTAGAGATTTAAAATAAAAAACTTTTTATAGCAATTTTTATCAGTTTTCTTTGAAACAATAGTAAATTATAGATTAGTAACATTTTTAAGTCTAAAAAAAATAAATAATAAAAATTGCCATCTTTAGCTTAGTGTCATAAAACTCAATTAACATTTACAAGTATGTTTTACATTTTATTTATTTTTTAATAACTGGTATTGCCTCTTCGGGCTCTGCTTACAGCTTCAAGTTGATTTGGTATACTGAACACGAGATTTCGGAGCCGATTTTGGGGAATATTCTCCCATTCTTCTATCAGGGCTCGTTTTAGTGCCCTGAGGGTGGTAGGTGGTGGTCTACGGCTTCTGACTAGCCTCCCTTGCTTATTCCAGGCGTGCTCAATCGAGTTGAGATCAGGACTTCTTGATGGCCAAGCCATCACGCTGATACCTACCTCCTGAATATAAACACAAACGCGATATTTACCATGTTTACCTACTATTTGATTTGAGTTCCCGATATTTCGGCGCTGTTGCAAGCACCATGATCACGTATAAACTGAAGTCATTGCGGGTGGGTGTTTATGAGCAGATAAAACGGTCTACCCTCGTTCTTGTTTTTTGCGCTCAGTACCGCTACCACTGTCACTCGCAAGTCGATTCTGTTCCCGACACAAGAAACTCACTGTGTCCGCTCGCGAACTTTTTTCGGCACTTCTTCGGTTTTTACACAACTGAACCACTGGATTCCAGGCTCTCGGAACTCAAATCAAATAACGCCGAAGTACGAAAATCAATCGTCTTGAACTCCACAGATGCTAACAAAACTGAACCTACGATTTTCGAAAATCTAATTAATCGGTTCTGGTCGTTGTCAAAGATCGTAAACGTATTGGGCTACATTTATCGTTTCATAAACAATTGTCGTAATCGGAATCAAACTAATCTAACAAGTTTCTAAATAACGTTGAATGACACCACTCAGCGATGCAAATCATAAAAAACGTACAAAGTAGCGCTTTCCCTGAGGAACTTATTAACTTAAAATCAAACAAACCGCTAACGAAACCGTTTTGCAAACTCATCCAGTTTATCGATGATCTAGGTATCCTCAGGGTGGGCGTCAGAATCTCTCGACCAGGATTAGAATACGAACAAAAAAATCCAGCATTCTTGCCGTCTGAACACCCACTCACGTTTTAATCATCGACTTTATTCATACTTGCATTCCGGTATCAATACACTCACACACACTCACTTTCTGCTACTGCAACAATTCTGGATCGTTTCCACCAAACGCACAATTCGTCGTCGCCTTGCTAAATGCGTACAATGCTATCGGACTAATCCCCAACCATTACAACCTTTTATGAGCGACCTCCCGTCGTACTGCGTCAATCATGTAAAGCCTTTCTCAATCATAGGCGTGGATTTCGGCGGACTTTTCCGTATCAAACTCGGTTCTCATCGCGGCGCTAAAATCAACAAAGTGTGCCTATGCTTGTTCGTGTGTCTTACGACCAAAGCGGTTCAGCTCGAGGTGGTTTCAACTCTTTCAAAAGACTGATTCATCGCAGCTAAACGACGCTTTGTGGCATGTCGCGGTCGTTGCAACGAGATACACTCGGATTTTGGAACGAATGAACGGGCGCACGGAATCAACTAGCATCTCTCATGCAACAAGCTTATAACGCGGAGAGGATTGATTTAAAATTCAACCCTCCATCGGCTACCCATTTCGTTCAAAATCGTTCTTACTTCATGCCGTAGGAAACCAAGTACTGACGTTAGAAGAACTCACAACACTCTTCGTTCAAATTGAAGCTATTTTAAATTCGCGACCTCTCTGTCCAATCAGTTCCGATCCTAACGATCTATCAGCACTAACTCCCGGTCACTTCCTCACTTTAGAGCCTCTGACAGCCATCCCCGATCAAGATCTATCCAATGCTAACGTAAATCGGCTTAATCGGTGGCAGCTGATACAGGCATTTCAACAGAATTTCTGGCCCAGATGGAAACACGAATATCTCAACTCTTTAACGCAACGCGCTAAATGGACCAAATATTCAAAACCGCTGCAGATAGGTTCAATGGTTATTATCAAAGACGACAATCGCACTCTACTTCAATCACCTCTTGCTATAATCGTGGTGTTATATAGGCGTGGAATTAATAAACTTTAGTTAAATCAAATAAGAATATAATTCATTTCTGTATAGGAATATGACAACACAAGAGAGTAAAAAATACGATAAGTCATCTTGACACTTTTTCATCATAGACTTAAGAAAGAGGTTTTGTTCACAAATTCCAACACTACCCCTTGAAATAAACTATGCGTACCAATTTTAATTAAATCACAACACTACCCCTTAAACTCTTGTCTTAAACAAGACACGAATGTAACTCATATAATATCGTTAATTATTACTACAATATTTTAAGAAATATCACATTACACAGTAATAATTAGAATAATAATATTACACTGATAATAGAGACAAAGAGAACTTAACATGTTTCTCTTTAGTTAACGGTTTAGTGAGTAAGTCAGCTACCATATCACCTGTAGGCATATAGCGGACATCGATAAATTTATTAATGACAATATCCCGTATAAAATGGTGTCTAATATCTATTCAAACTCAAACTCAAACTCAAATCATTTATTTCAATTAAACCATTTACAGGCACTTTTGAATTGTCAAGGAGCCGACTCCTTCAGTAAGAAAAATTAAGCTACATTCCCATTCCAAAGCGTAGGTACCTATGGAGTAGAACGGGCAAGAAACTCCATGGACACTCTTTTAAATTAAATTGTTACAAAAGTATTCGTTACATCTATAATGTTGAATTTATAACTAAAAGTGAGAACGATGTAAAAATAAAAATAATAAAAACTTACACGTTAAAAGCGTCAAGCGTAGGTACAACAAATAGAAACAAAATAAAATAAAATAAACTATACGCTTGGTACGAGCATGAAATATTGAATTAGAGCATAGGTTTTGTGCCGACTGATTATCATTGTACAAATTTATCTTACAATGAACTTGAAGGTATTCATTCAAAAATATATGCAAAAACAACGCTTCTTTGCAAGCATCTGAAATAGCCATATACTCTGCTTCGGTACTTGAGAGAGCCACAGTCCTCTGCTTACGGCTTTCCCAAGATATAACAGAATCACCTAATTTAAATACATACCCTGTGTATGAAAGACGATCAACCTCATTGGATGCCCAATCAGCGTCTGTGTAGCCATTTACGACCAAA
Source organism: Dryobota labecula (assembly GCA_947523025.1). Taxonomy (NCBI): domain Eukaryota; kingdom Metazoa; phylum Arthropoda; class Insecta; order Lepidoptera; family Noctuidae; genus Dryobota; species Dryobota labecula. The sequence continues at coordinate 33,316,207 of OX383283.1, read as the reverse complement.
CCGCCCTTAACATATTTAAGAAAGTAATGATTTGTACCTTCGAGATATCGGAGGACCCTTTTCGCAGCTTTCCAATGTGTTTCACCGAAGCATTCGTTAAATTGGCTCAGAACACTTATTGCATGCGAGATATCTGGTCTGGAATAAACTGAAATATACATTAAGCAACCAATGAGATTTCTGTAGTCGAAACGAATATCCTTTACTTCGCTTTTCTTCAGTTTCAATCCTACTTCCATAGGGGTTAGAGACGGTTTGCAATCAGTCATGTAAAATTTACGTAAAACAGTTTCAATGTAATGTGACTGATCTAAAGTAATTCATTCTTTATACCTGCATACTCTCATGCCTAATATTTGATGAGTAGGTCCCAAATCCTTCATCTCAAACTCTGACATGAGTTTTTCTTTCACCATATCTCTTTCTTTGGATATCGACGAAGAGAATAACATTATGTCGTCGACATAAAGGGCAATTATAACCATTTCCCTCTTTTGTCCTTTATAATAGACACATGGTTAAGTTATGTTTACTTTCCTTAGAAACTTTTACCCGTTGCTGATGGGATAGTTCGAATTGCAGTAATTGAAACCGCAAAAAATTATATCATTCCAAGACCGTTGGTTAAGTTATGCCCTCTTCTGCTCGAGGATTAGCTTAAATCGTATAAAACTTCCTATCGCTATTATCAAATCTTTATCGTATTTAATCTTTATCCTAACAAATCTTTACCGTAACAAATCTCTATCGTATCAAATCGTTATCGTATCAAATCTTTATCGTATCAAATCTGTAACGTATCAAATCTTTACCTTATAAAATCTTTACCGTATCAAACCTTTATCGTATCAAATCTTTATCGTATCAAATCCTTACCATAGCAAATCTTTATCGCATCTTATCTTTATCGTATCTATATCTATCTTCTATCTTCTTCTATATCTATCTATTTATACTATCTATACATATAATAAATCTATAGACGAGGAGTTTTTGTAAATAGAAAATAAAAAAAAAATAAAAAAATTGTTTGTAAGTATAAGAATAACCAACAGATGCCATTTCATCAATTTTTGGAATTTTTGTCTGTTGGTCTGTTTGGATATTACAGATTATTGTTTGAAGAGGTTCAACGTAAAAAGTACCAAACCAATATGATAAATTTTATACTTAAATATTGTGTATATCTCGGGGTAGTGATTAGTTTTTGTTTCATCGCAATCGCTTCACTCTATCAAAAGATATTATCAATTTAAAGTCTTCAAGAATTTAACTATTCAGTTGAAACACGTAACGACATCTACTAACCTAAAATGACACTATCGTGAACTCAAATAGGTTTGTGAGAGTGTTTTTTTTCACACTCCACGCGCAAACTTAACTCGATAAATTGTGAATAGATTAATAACTCCCAATGACCCAATCAAAGGTTAGGCTAATTAAAGTATTCAAAATGCGTTGTTAAATAGTTTAGTAGTAGTGCTCTAGGTGGCGCTATACCTAATTTATAAATACTTAATTTATTGAACATGAAACAATAATGATAAATATGCATTCCTTTGAAAACTATTTATTCTTTAATATAATGTTTTTTTAAGTCTACATATCTTACAGTGTGACCGTTTTCCCAGGCGTAATATTTTGACAGTATCACTTTGTGCTCGATAGATGGCGTTGTTCTTTTAACGTCATTTTCTGAATCGCGGTGTCAACCTTTTCTGTGGGAGAATGACCCTCGCTCATGTATAAATCTAATTTTCGAAGAGAAGAGAGTTCTGTGTCCTTGATCTTGACTTCTTCATTGTCGATATAATCATCACTACATATTATAAAACAAAGTCCTCCGCCGCGTCTGTCTGTCTGTCTGTCTGTATGTTCGCGATAAACTCAAAAACTACTGCACCGATTCTCATGTTGTTTTCACCAATGGATAGCTTAGTTCTCGAGGAAGGTTTTAGTATATAATTTGTTAAGTTTTTGAATGCTTTTTTGTATGAATTAACGATATTTGTTGAAAGTCTCGGAAAAAAATAAGCCGTCTGAGAGCTTTCAACGAAAACGCTGTCTAAACTCTTTGAGATATAACAAAATAATGTATGGTGGAATTATGTATCTTATAAAGGTCTTCAAAAAAGTCCGCGATGGCATATGTCTATCTCTCAAGGATAACATACTATATCCGTTTTATTGTCGTTTTGTAGGTATTTGTTTGCCGAATTTTACTCTTGGAAATACGATTACGATAACAATACGCTATAATATCAGTAGCTATTAGCCAAATTATGTTCGTAGATAAATAAGCTAGCTACTTATGTGTATTTCAAACAGTATACAGGAATATTTATCATAAAAACATTTCTAAACACGGCGGCCTTAAGATCAAAATTTGTGCATTCTAAAACTTTCGTTACTTTTTCACTGGCATAATTATCACTTTTCGATAAACTAACACTCAATACGAAATCTACACTTATTTCTCAGTAATTCTGTATAAGATTCTTCTAAGATTAAACTGTTTTCTCATTGAATCCATTACTTTACGCACGTATCCTTGATGAATGTTTACATTACGCACCGCGCTACACCGCCACATGACCACAGACTACAGACGTATTTTGTTTTCTTTTTTTTTCGTTCGTTTAGTGGTGTTCTCGCTAAAATGTCAACCGGTCAAGTATTAGTCGATTAATCGAATTCTACAGCCAAGATCGTGTTGCAAGTACAAAATAAATGTCAAATATTTCGTCCAATTGCGAACGTGACCCTGAAAAAAGATATGCACCAATAGTGTTCAATAGATATTGCGAGCGTTTTATCAGCACAAACGGTGTATCATGCGACATTTCGGAGGATTTCGTTTTGTTTTCACATTGTTGGTACTTACGTGAATTATTTTAAAATTATTGTTTGTGTCGCACTTTTATTTCGTGTTGTAATGAGGTTGTAATTTGGTAGGTACAATTGATTGCTTTAAGAATTTGAGTGAAATTTCGTATTTTGATTTTGTGTTTGTTAGGTAAAGACTCATTCACGTTCAGAACATATATAAGTAGGTACTTTTATTATATTAAATCATTTGTTTCGGTTTCTATTCACATAGTGAATCATATTAAAATTAATATTAAGTTAGAATTTTGAGATATAGCCTGGAATATGGAGAAGGACATAGGGTACTTTTTTATGCGATAACCGACATCCACGCGGGCGAAGCCGCGGGCAAAAGCTAGTAAAAGTTTATAAAAGTAGCAGTGGGTTGACAGCATTGACAACTGGTAGGTAAGGTAAGGTAATACATTATCGACTGTATTTCATTGACATAAAGTTCACTTTCTATTGCAAGGACTGTTTTGTAAACGAACGGACGACGACGCGACGGACGAGATAGTTGACTCATTGCGTTCTAGATTGTATTTTCATAGACGTAAAATAAGATGGTTTATCCAACGAAGACTGAACCCAGGACGTAAAACGGTTTCATCGTCGCAGAACACAAAACGGTCTTTCAAAACGGTTCGTCGTCGCAACGCCCACGCCTATCTTCCAGCAACATTTATTTTTATTTTTATGATTTTTTTTTTTTTTTTTTTGGAATGGCATCTAAAATTTACAATAAAATACCTGTGGACATTTTAAACACCAAGGAACTCCCACTATTCAAATATAAATTGCGTAATTTTTTAATTGACAAAGCTTACTATACGATCCAAGATTTTCTTAATAATTAGTACCTACTATAATCTGTCACCATACACCTTATTCTTATTTTGTAAGATTTGCTTTAATGTGATGAACGATGAAATTTTTGATATGTTGCATGTTGACATAATTTATTATTGTATGCCTATTAGGCAGGACATAATGGATCTGTAATTTACCTAATATCTGTCTGTATAACCTATGCCCACAATAAAATAATTTGATTTGATTTGATTTGATTTGATATGTCGGTTGCCTATAATACTTCTCGGAAATTTAAGTCCACCTAAACTGCGACGGCACTCGGCTCATAGTCACCAATCTCCAACACAACGGCATCGTAGCCGAAATCGTAACAGGTTGCGGCGCCGGTGATGTTGTTTTTATTCCCAGAATTCCCCTCATTCCAAATAATTACCCGTTTAGTTTTAAACGTGTGCAATTCCCCGTCAGCCTATGTTACGCCACGACCATTATTAAGCTCAGGGCCAAACATTTTCGGTTGCGGGGATGGACCTTAGTATTGGTTGCTTTTCCCACGGCCAACTTTATGTAGCTCTTTGCGTGTGTTCCGTACCAAAATGGTTTAAAGGAATCCTTATGGTGTGACTCAATCTGTCTGTCTGTCACAAAATCAAAATCAAAATATTTTATTTTACATAAACCTACATGGGCACTTATGAAACGTCAGAAGCTAGGTGCACGGTTCCAATTAGTCGTTTCCTATGGAGAAGAGCCGGCAAGAAACTCCACGGTTACTCTATTAAAAATAATTGGCTTTACAATATTATTAAATAACAGTGATAATAGGTATGGGAGGACAGTGTAGGCCTTTCAACAATTACCAGGTACTTAACAAAATAGAAAAGTGCCAACGAATCTACACTCTACTAGGCCTACAACGTTCTCACATTCACAAAATATAAAATAATCTAAGTATATAAAATATTAATGACATGATTGCAATTACAACTACAGTAACATATTTGAATAAATATCATGTCCACAAAAGCCACTAATAAAGAATTGGAATTCGATTTGTAGGTAAATAATGTTAAATAATGAAAAGATTTTGTCAAGGAAGTATGTAAAACAATAATTAAAAATTCTAAAGCCCTTGTCCCATGTTACTTGGGGTCGGCGCAACACGTTTTCTTTTTCCATTCCCCCCTGTCAACCGTCACTCTATCATTAACTCCCTTCTCTTTCATATCATTCTTCACACAATCCATCCATATTTTTTGGGCCTTCCTCTCCCTCTCCATCCATCCACATTTATCTTCATCACTCTCCTCGTCACATGCGTTTCCTCCCTCCTCATCACATGCCCATACCGTGCCAAACGACGTCCTTTCAACTTTTCTGTCACCGGCGCCACTTTCAAACTTCCCCTTATATACTCATTTCTGACTTTATCCATTCTCGTCACTCCACACATCCATCTCAACATTCTCATCTCCGCTACATGTAATCTTTTTTCATCCATCCTCTTCACGGCCCAGCATACCGATCCATACAATACAACAGGCCTTATCACAGACTTGTAGATTTTCCCTTTTAACTTAAGGGGCATCCGTGGGTCGTAAGTTGTTCCTGTGACCGGTCGCCATTTCATCCATCCCGAGTTGATCCGGTGCGTTACGTCGCGGTCTACTTCACCATCCCCTTGGACAAGCGACCCGAGGTACCGAAAGTCGAAGCAGATCGGTAAGGGCGTTCCGGCGAGAGCTGTGGGCACAGAACTGGACAGACCGCCAAAATCACATAACAGGTACTCTGTTTTAGTCCGACTCAGTCTCAGGCCAACGGCCTCCAGTCTTTCCCACCACAACTCCAATCTGCTCTGAACCTCTAAGCCGCTCTCGGCAACCAGCACAATGTTATCGGCGAATAGCATACACCAGGGAGCCTCTTCTTGGATATCCGACGTAAGAGCGTCTATAACCACCACGAAGAGGTAAGGGCTGAGTGCCGACCCCTGGTGCAAGCCAACAGCCACGTTGAAGTTGCCAGTAGTGCCTGCTGTAGACCGGACTTGGGTACTGCATCGACTGTACATTGCTCGAATCAACTGCACATACTTCCCTGGCACACATTTCTCCTTAAGGGCCCACCACAAAACCTCACCGAGGCACTCGGTCGTATGCCTTTTCGAGGTCAACAAATACCATATGTAAGTTTTTATGCGCACGTCTATATTTCTCGCACAACTGGCGGATAGCAAAGATGGCACCTGTTGTTCCCCGACCAGGCATAAAACCGAATTGGTTTTGCGAAATTTCACTCTCTTCTCTCAGTCGCCTTTCAATAACTTTCTCCCAAGCCTTCATACTATGTGACATTTTATAGTTGTTGCACTCCAGCACATCACCTTTGTTTTTAAAGATGGGCACCAGCGAACTGTTACACCATTCGTCAGGTATAGCTTCTTCCAGCAACAACTTATTGAAGAATAAAGCTAACCACGTCCATCCATCTGCCCGTAATAACTTCCATACTTCAACTGGTATTCCATCTGGACCTATTGCTTTACCATTCTTCATACCATTTACTGCAATTCTCACTTCATCCATACTAATCACTCTCACTAACCCCTCATTTACTGGTTTATTCTCAAGTACACCATTCCAGTCATTCTCTTCATTCATCAGTCTTTCAAAATAGCCCTTCCATCTACCTATAATTTTACCATCATCCGAAAGAACTATTCCAGTTTCATTCTTTATACATTTTATCTGACACACATCCCTCGTCTTTCGCTCTCTAGCAAGCCGGTATAGATTTTTTTGGCCTTCTGAACTATCCAGTGTGTCATAGAGCTTGTCCTGGGCTTTTGCTCTCGCTACGGCCACAGCTTTCTTGGCTTTTTTCTTAAGAGCATCGTACTCACTCTTTTTTTCTGCTTTCAAAGTAACATTATCATCTTCATCACTCTGCCATTCCTTGAACTTTCTCTTCTTATCCTGCAACACATTCTGTATTTCTATCGACCACCACCATGTATCCCTATCTATCGTATCCTTTCCTTTCGTCTCTCCTAAAATATCTTTCGCTGCACTCCTTATATACCCCGCCATTTCATTCCAACATTCATTCACACTTCGATCATTCATGTCCCCCATATCTATCATTTTATCTACCACTCTCTCTCAAATTTCTTCGCACAGTCATTCTTCTCCAGCATGTGCCATTTTATTTTAGGGGGAGGTCGCTGTTTGTTTTTAGTGAGCTTTATTTCTACGACCATTTCCATAATTGGAAGTCTGTGCTGTGAGACTAGATCTTCTCCCGGTAGCACTTTGCAGTCTTTGATGTGCCTTAGGTTGTTGCGTCGTACTAAAAAGTAATCAATTGGCGTCTTGTGATTGCCACTTTTGTACGTAATTAGGTGTCCATCGTTCTTCTGGAACCAAGTGTTGGCTACTGCCAGGTCAAATGCGGTAGCGGATTGCAGCAGTGTCTCCCCCTCATTATTAGGGTTACCAAATCCCCATCCTCCATGCACTCTTCCATAAACCCCTTTCATTCTCCCCACATGTCTATTAAAATCACCTCCAACTATCAATTCCTCATGCACCGGGATGTTCATCAACACTGTATCAAAGTCCTCCCAAAACTTCTCTTTCACCCTTTCATTACATCCCATCTGCTGTGCATACACACTAATTACATTCAGCATTACATTTCCTAATATAACTTTTACAACCATCAGTCTATCATTAATTCTTTTAACCTCCATTACGCCTGCTTTCAACTTACTGTCAAGCACTATTCCCACTCCATTTCTTTTCCCGTCACTTCCACAGTAGAAAAACATATACGAGTCTTTCACCAATTTCCCTCGCTTTCGTTCCTTTCCATTTTGTTTCTTGCAAACACGCCACATTTATCCGTCTTCTTTTGAATACATCCGCTAACTCTCTAGCTTTTCCAGTCATCGTCCCAACATTCCAACTTGCATACCTCAATCTCACTTCTTGAGCTCGCTTCTTACGTTGCCCCCGCCCAGGATGGTGCAACAACCCTTGTCCACTTCCCGCAGAAGCCGGGTGATGCCCCTGCGCGTCGCCTGTGGGGTACGCCCTAGCCCTATCGCACATCATATCGTTTTCACTCATCATGTTGCTTAAGGTTTTGGCATACTTTTACAGTCGGCCGCCAGCCTGACACCAACCCTTCTTGGGAATGCGATTGTTGATGGTTTACCCGCCACCTCGCGGGTGACCCAAAGTACTTTACTGTATGCACTGGGTGATGAGCTCCCATAGTCGCTTTCTACGACACCCACGGGACGAAATGGGGTGGCCTATTCTTTCTCCGGGACCAACACGGATATAATTAAAAATTCTAAATAAACATCGTTATTTGGGAGCAGTTAATAGACATTGACATAGTTATGTTGTTTATGAGGTACCAGGGAAGCCACATGTGCAGAAGGAATTATTGCCAAACTTCCTTGTCTTCAACGTAGTCTTTTATCTTATAATATGCTTTTTTGATAAGGACACGTTTGATGTGGGTTTTGAACTTTCCGTCTCTAAGTTCTGTAACCGACTTTGGCAACTTGTTATAAAAGCGGATACTGTTTATAAGAAATGACTTGCTAGTTTTAGTTAATCTGAATTTGGGTATCACAAGTAATCGCTTCTTATTTTGAAAAGTCCTAAGTTTTTGCGAACATACAAAATACTTTCTAAGATATAAAGAGAAGGCAAAGTTAGTATATCAATTACTTTGAATTTATTTCTAAGGGACTCACGAGGACCAATTTTATAGATCGCGCGGATTGCTCTCTTTTGTAGTATGAAAATGGAATCTACGTCAGCTGCCGATCCCCACAGCAGAACGCTATAAGACATAATACTGTGGAAATAAGCAAAGTATACTAACCTAGCTGTGGCTATATCAGTTAACTGCCTTATTTTTCTTACTGCATATGCAGCTGAACTTAATCTACCTGAAAGAGCTCTAATGTGAGCGCCCCATTGCAATTTCGAATCTAAAGTAATTCCTAGAAATACAGTTTCCGTCATAGCATCTAGTTTCTTGCCATCAAGTTTTAAATTTAGACCCACTTGGGGTACATTTGGTAATGAGAACTTAAGACATTTCGTTTTATTCGCATTAAGTAAAAGATTATTAGCTGCGAACCATTTTGAAAGAACAGCGAGACTATCGTTGACATGTAAGACATCCGTGTCTTTTCTATCTATTTTAAAAATTAGAGATGTGTCATCAGCAAATAGAATTTTATCCGATAAGTTAGCCATCGTGTAAGGAAGGTCATTAATATAAACTAGAAATAGAAAAGGGCCAAGAATTGAACCCTGAGGCACGCCCATCTTAACTAGAGACCCCGAGAAAGTCGCCCCGTTAACGTGAATTTTTTGCTGCCTATTTGATAGATAGGAAAGAACAAGATCGGCAGCTTGTCCACGAATTCCGTAGTGGCGTAATTTACAGATCAGTGTGTTGTGGTCAACGCAGTCAAACGCTTTTGAGAGGTCACAAAAAATGCCAATTGCATCCTGGGACTTCTCCCAGGATTCCAAAATGTGACTGATGAGTTTTACTCCTGCGTCAGTCGTCGACCTACCCTTCGTGAAACCAAACTGGCGACTATGTAAAATCCCATTTGAGTTAAAATGTGACAACATCTGGTCTAGCATGATTTTTTCATATATTTTACTCAATGCTGGTAGCACAGATATAGGTCTATAATTAGAAGGATCACTCTTACTACCCGATTTAAAAATTGGTACTACTTTACTATGCTTCATTAAGTCTGGAAACGTACCGCTGTCCAAATATTGATAAATTTTTCCTGTTAGGACAGGGCCAATTGTGTCAATAATATCTCCAAGAACTTTAACGGAAATCCCACATAAGTCTTCAGTGTTTTTCATGGGCTTGAATTCAAAAATGGGCTTGAATTCAAAACTTGGAATATACTTACTGAAGTTTTCTTTGAGAAGAGATTCAGCTAAATGGATGATGAGGGGAGAGATTTCGTAACCTCTATTGGGATGTTGGTAAAGAAATTTTCTAGTGTCTCAGCAACTTCTAACTTATCTGAAACGGTTTCTTATATTTATGATTTTTTAAAGACAGTTAATTCTGATCTCGCTGTATCGTGTTTCCAGTTTCTCTGTTAATTACCTGCCACACAGCTTTTATTTTATTATTAGAAATACTAATTTTGTTACTTATTAACTTAGATTTAGCTTGAGCGCAGACTCTTTTAAATATTTTAGAATAGTTCCTGACAGAATTATGAAGGATTTGATCAGAAGTCAATGATTTTTCGTGGTACAAATTATATAAAAAGTCTCTGCTTTTTCTAATACCAGCAGTGGCCCATTCACTAAATTTTGGTTTAGCATTTATTGTAACTTTTTTTACTGGACACGCTTTATTGAACTCATGGTGTAGTGTGCAGCTCGCCTAACCTTATATTTGTAACTGCACACACTAATTATTAGCATTATTACACGAATCGTTGACTTGAATAGTTCTCTTTTATTTCGCCTACGTCACTCCAATACATGGCGACCCTTAGCCAGCAATTAAAATTTTGCAACTTACGTGAAAGCGAGGATGTCTGTAGTTGAAGAAATCATGAAGATTTTTACTGATAGAAGATTGTAAAGACGGAAAATTAGAAGAAAGAAAGCGAAGAAGATTTTACAGAAGAATCCTTATAGAAGAATTTGTTTGAAGAGATGAAAACATTAAATAAGAAGACAGAAAAGGAACGTTGCTGTTGGGTGCCGGGAGATTGCTCAAGCCTTGTGACGAGAGGATATGCAAGGCGCTGGGAGATTGCTCAAGCCTTGTGACGAGAGGATATGCAAGGCGCTGGGAGATTGCTCAAGCCTTGTGACGAGAGGATATGCAGGGCGCTGGGAGATTGCTCAAGCCTTGTGATGAGAGGATATGCAGGGCGCCGGGAGATAAATTGTACGGGTCCGATGTGGAGCAGCTGAGAGAGGAGCATGCCACGTGAGACGTCGTGACCTACATATACGTTGTCAGTAAAATACGAAACTACTGTAATGTAAGTTTTGCACTGCTAACATTATTTTTATTTTTTTAATGTTATATTCTACAATTTCATGTGATTGTAATTAGATCATGCCGTATTATTTCATACTTTGTATTGGGGATTAGGAATGTCCCAACAATTGCAAGAATTGCACGCTAAGCTAAAATATTTTAGAGAATATTTAGTGAAACTAGGTCCAGATAGGCGTAAACAAGATTTAGCTTTTAAGAAACTAGTAGAGGCAGAAAAAGAATATAGTAAACTGGATTGTATTTTGACTCAGTTGAACCAAGAAGTTAAAGATCGCAAGTTAGGCAAAGAAACTTGTGAGGTTTTCCAAACATTAATTCAGGAGATACAATCAAATTTTCAGAAAATAAAGTGTTTACTTTCTTTAGTAGATAGTAGTAGCCAAACTAGTTCTAAGGATTTTGTAGAGTATTCTGATTGTGTTACAAAAATGGCAGACGCATTCGATATTAAGACTGCAATTTCTCTGTTGCCTATGATGAATGGCCAGGAGCAGGTGACAAACCAGCTTATTGATGGTATCTTACTTTACAGTTCACTCATTAATGATGCCAGTAAAATTCAATTAATGCAGTTTGTGTTAAAAACGCGTCTCTCGCCTAGTGCAAAATTACGTCTTAAAACTAATTACGCAGATATAGAAAGTTTAGTAGGAGATATTCGCATTAAATTGTTACCCAAAAAGTCGCCGGTAGCTTTACAAACACAATTGTTTAAGGCTACTGAAGGCCGTAGGAGTATAGAAAAATTCGGTACAGAGATCGAGGAGTTGTTTGTGAATCTCACGATCGCTCAGGCTAACGATAAGCGTGATGCCTATGAGGTTTTGCGACCTCTCAATGAGAAGACTGCAATTAAACGGTTCAGCGATGGTTTGGCTGACAAGCGGCTCAGCACCATCATTGCCTCACGACAGTTTGCGTTGTTGTCTGAAGCTATTACGGCTGCGGTAGATGAGCAGTCCATGTCTGTCCAGCCACAAGATCAGGTTATGCAATTTAGGGCTAACTAAAACTATAAACGTGGAAGCTTTAGAGGTTCTCGAGGCCCAGGAAATAGACAGTTTTATAACAACAATAGAACATACAATCATAATTATAATAAAGATAATGAAAATAGGACAGGTCAAAGAAATTCATACAATGTAAATCGAGGTAAATACTCAGGTGATCAGCGTCAGCATTTTCGCGGACGTCCGGTGCATTATCAACGTGTTCAGCATAATGCGCAGGAGTCCAATTTCCAAGACAACTTGTGCAATGAGCGCGCAAATAGTCATGAAGGCCTAGAATTTTTTCGTACCTAAACGGTACACTCATTCAATTTTTAGTTTTAGTAATTTTTGTATAATTAATTGTCAATTAAAAAATAGAAATGATTATCTTAATTTACTGATTGATAGTGGAGCTAGCTTATGTGTACTTACGTATGAATGGTTGTCGCGACATAGGGATTTATTGAATTTAGTAGAACAGGATAAGATAGTTATTAAAGGAATTAGTGGTAATTTAGAGTCTATGGGATATATTTATTTAGATATTCTAATTAATAATGTGACTTTTCGACAAAAGTTTTACATTTTTGAACACTTATCTTGCGCAGCAGAAGGTATATTCGGGCAGGATTTTTTTGAGCGATATAACGCGGTATTAAATTATAAAAATGGAACTCTGAGTTTAGAAACTCGAGACCAGCTTATTAGTGTTCAAGTTAATAGGAATTTATTTGCAATTCCGCCTCGTTGCGAAGTAATTAAACACATTCCGACGTCACACAACAGTGATTGTGTCATTTCGTCAAAGGAAATTTATAAAGGTGTGTTTACAGCGGGTGTAATATCGAAGCCACATAATGGACTTATTCCTGTTAGGATATTAAATACGACTGATAAGTTGATTAATATAAATATTTCAGATTTAAGTATTAGCTGCCTAAATAATTTTTATGTTTGCAAGTTTGACGACGACAGTAAATCTGTAGAAAGAGTCAGAACTTTGCTTACTACTTTGCAATTACATACCTATTTAAATAAAGAGGAACAAGGAAGCATTGAAAACGTATGTGCCAAGTATGCCGATGTTTTTCATTTGCCAGGAGATAAGCTCACTACAACTAATTTAATAGAACATTCAATTAAACTAAAGGAAAATACGTCACCAGCGTACGTGAAGCCTTATCGATTGCCTAAAGCATTGAAAGGCGAGGTACAAAGACAAATAGATGACATGATTAAAAACGATATCATTGAAGAGACTATTTCAGAATGGTCAAGTCCAGTTCTATTAGTACCTAAAAAGACAGATAGGTCAGGAGAAAGGAAATGGAGACTTGTAGTAGACTATCGCCAACTCAATAATAGGATACAGGATGATAAATTTCCTTTACCTAACATCACTGAGATTCTAGATTCGTTATCGAATAACATCTATTTTTCAAAATTAGATCTCAGTCAAGGTTACTATCAGCTGTCTTTAGAAGAAAAATCTAGGAAGTTTACTGCGTTTACAACAGACAAGCAGTATCAAATGAAACGATGTCCAATGGGACTTAAGACGTCGCCTAGTGCTTTTGCTCGCCTCATGACAATAGCAATGTCTGGGTTAAATTATAAATCATGTTTTTTATATCAAGATGACTGTATTGTCGTAGGAAATTGTCTTGAAACGCATAACAAGAATCTTATAAAAATTTTAGAATGCCTAAGAAGAGTAAATTTGAAGCTAAATCCGCAGAAGTGTGAATTCTTACGTAAAGAAATCGTTTATTTAGGACATAAAATCACTTCAGAAGGAATATTTCCCGACCCATCAAAGGTAGAATGCCTGCAAAAGTACCCAGTCCCGCAGAATGTAGACGAAGTCAAGAGGTTTGTTGTATTTGCTAATTATTATAGGCGTTTTATTCCAAAGTTTGCTGAAATAGCCTATCCTTTGAATGCGTTATGTAAGAAAAATGTAGAGTTCGTGTGGAGTGATGAATGCGAGCGTGCATTTCATAAGTTCAAACAGATCTTAATTAGTCCGACTATACTTGACTATCCAGACTTTAGCGACAATAATACTTTTACGTTACAAACTGACGCATCAAAACTAGGATTAGGCGCCGTGCTGTCTAATAGCAATAGCAAGGTAGTCGCGTACGCCAGCCGTAACTTGAAACCAGCTGAGACGCGATACCCTGTGATTGAGTTAGAATTACTTGCTATTGTTTGGGCAGTTCGACATTTTAGACCTTATTTATATGGGAAAAAGTTTTACATAAAAACAGACCATAAGCCGTTGATTTACTTATTTAATATGACCGATCCATCAAGCCGGTTGACAAAGTTTAGATTATATCTTGAGGAATATGATTTTGAAATTAGCTATGTCCCAGGACGGCACAACGCAGCTGCAGATGCATTGAGCCGGATACCTATTACATCCAACAGTTTAAAGGATATGAACATGCAAGTAGTATCGGTTATGACAAGGGCACAGACTCGAAGGTTACGAACTGACTGTGACAACAATGACATGACTACTGAGATATCCCCTACTCCAAGGCCTGATCAACCTAAGGTAGTGGAAATCCTCAAACGACCAATTGATAGCGTCGAATTGATATTATATAGTAACAAAAACACGACAAATGAGATAGAAAAATCAAACCATTTGACTAGTGATAATGGTAAGTGCAAATTCGTGCCAGAAAAATCAGCAATTTTTGTGATATCTCGATCGTTATCGACAGTAACTGTGTTAGCGAGAGAATTACAACGTTTTTGCAAGCAAATTAAAATAAAAGAGCTCATAATAATTAAAAGCAAGCGCTGCGAAATTTTTGTAAACAAATTTATAAAGGAAATGAGTCATTTACATGATAGTCCAAAGCTACTTGTTATTAAAGATGTGACAAGAGTTACTGACCAAGACACGAAAACTGTGATCTTGAATGACTTCCACCTGTTACCCACGAGTGGCCACGCGGGAGCAAACAGAATGTTAAATAATATTAGGAAGTACTATTATTGGACAGGAATGACTAATGACGTAACAGAATACGTAAAGAAATGTAGAAGCTGTCAGATTCGAAAGCATTCCAATAGGCATACGAAGGAACCGATGGTCATCACATCCACGGCATCCACTGCTTTTGAAAGAGTTAGTTTAGATTTAATGGGTCCATTAGATGTAGATAATTTAAACCATAAGTATATTCTGACATTACAGTGTGATTTAACAAAATACGTCGAAGCTTACCCATTAGAGAAGAAAGATACTGTTTCTGTAGCTAGGTTATTTGTAAACAATTTCATTCTGAGATATGGTATCCCAAGACAGATAATAACAGACCAGGGAACAGAGTTTATGTCATCAGTATTTACTGAGATTTGCAATTTGTTGCATATAAAAAAACTGCATTCAACAGCTTATCATCACGAAACTCTGAGAGGTTTGGAAAATACTCATAAGGTTCTAGGAGCTTATCTTAGAATTCAGTGTGACAATAACAAAACAGATTGGAGCAGTTGGCTACCATTCTGGTGTTTTTCTTTTAACACTACAATACACTCTGAGACAAAATACACTCCATTTGAGTTGGTATTTGGGAAAAATTGTAATTTACCATCTAATATAGCAAAAGATTCATATGTTGATCCATTATATAACCCAGATTCTTACCCTTTGGAGCTAAAATACAGACTTCAAAGAGTACAAGCTGAAGCTAGAAATAATTTATTATTCAGTAAGGAATTAAGAAAAAATAATTTAGATAAAAAAGTAAATGAATCAAAATATAAAAGTGGAGAATTAGTTTTAATTAAAAATCAAGTAGGAAATAAGTTAGATAAAATTTATTTAGGACCATACAGAGTCATTGAAGATGTATCACCAAATGTAAAAAATTTAAAAGATGACAAAGAGTATGTTATTCATAAAAATAATACAAAACTGTTTGTAACTTAGTATTTTGGTAGTAATAAGATATTTTTTTTTTGTAATTGTAATGTTTAATTAAAAGAATATTTTTAGTTTTAAGATGTTTTGTTGTTAATTCAGAAAAAAAAAAGGGGAGGTGTAGTGTGCAGCTCGCCTAACCTTATATTTGTAACTGCACACACTAATTATTAGCATTATTACACGAATCGTTGACTTGAATAGTTCTCTTTTATTTCGCCTACGTCACTCCAATACATGGCATACTGTAGAAAATAATGTACCATAGTTTATATTGGGGTCTTGTGAATCAAAACTAGCTTTTGAAAGAGTGCTCAAAACATTATTATTAAACATTTTCAATTTATTTTTATTGAGCGGTCTTAATTTAATAGTTTTATCTAAGTGTAACTTTTTATGTAAGCCAAATGATACAAGTTGACCAGTATGGTCAGACCTCACGCCAGTAATTAAGGACGATTCTTTTATTTTACAATTAGTAAATACATTGTCTATGCATGAAGCTGAGGTTGCTGTTATTCTAGTCGCTTCATTAAATATACATTTTAAATTGAATGATTTAAACAATGATATTAACTTACATTTATCTGGTGAATTAACTAATAGATCAATATTTAGGTCACCACAAACGAAAACTAATCTACTATCTTTAAAAAGTTTAGCTAATATTTCTTCCATAATTATTAAAAATGATGACAAGTTTGAGGCTGGTGGTCTATAAACACATAAGAAAGTATGGCCTTCAACCTCTGCACATGCTACCTCACATATGCGATTAACAGAGCAAGCAGTGATATCCTTACTTTCCTTATGTCTGAAACAACTATTGCATAATATCAATGTACCACCCCCTATTGAGGACCTGTTGTACGCACTGGCAACTGAAAAATTATTTACATTAAACAACATCCTATCCGGCCTTAACCAGGTTTCACAAAAACATAAGATATCCATATGATATTTATCTATTAACAATTCCACGTCTAGGATTTTGCCAGAAAAGCGATTTATATTTTGGTGATATAGTAAAATATTCTCGTTATGCTTCTCTTTTGTCGAGTCTAAAAGTTTAAAGAATCTATTACAGTACTATTAGAAGTACTAGATAGTGCTGTTTCGTCACTTAACCTAGTCTCAGTTAAAATATCAATAACTGCGTGTATATTGTATGCTAACAAAGTAGCCAACAGCACAGCTGAATATCTCAAGAACTACTGACGCTATCAACTTGAAATTAAGAATAGTTTTAGATGACGTTTGCCCAACTATTTTGTAAATAAGAAAGAAACACAAAAGTATTGTTTTTTTTTTTGCAACAGCGACTGAAAGGTGGTCTTAAAAATTCGAAATGCAGCTACAGGGCATGTGGGGTATCGTATGAAAGAGCGCTGTTTGCACATTCTCAAACATTTTTTCTTTTTTCTTTAGGCCGCATAGTTTTCGAATTTTGATGAAAAAAAAAAAAGTTCGCCCTGTTATCTCCGAAGTTTGCATAGAGAAAAATCTGAAATTATATTATTCTATGTGATAGAAGCTTATGTAAAAATTACAGGAAAAATAAAACTATGTCTCTAAATAGCACACTTTTTCAGAAATCAACAAAAATTACATTATTATTTCGTCCCGTGGGTGTCGTAGGAAGCGACTATGGGAGCTCAAGACCCAGTGCATATAGTAAAGCACTTTGGGTCACCCGCGAGGTGGCGGGTAAACCATCAACAATCGCATTCCCAAGGAGGGTTGGTGTCAGGCTGGCGGCCGACTGTATGCCAAAACCTTAAGCAACATGATGAGTGAAAACGATATGATGTGCGATAGGGCTAGAGCGTACCCCACAGGCGACGCGCAGGGGCAGCACCCGGCTTCTGCGGGAAGTGGACAAGGGTTGTTGCACCATCCTGGGCGGGGGCAACGTAAGAAGCGAGCTCAAGAAGTGAGATTGAGGTATGCAAGTTGGAATGTTGGGACGATGACTGGAAAAGCTAGAGAGTTAGCGGATGTATTCAAAAGAAGACGGATAAATGTGGCGTGTTTGCAAGAAACAAAATGGAAAGGAACGAAAGCGAGGGAAATTGGTGAAGGATATAAGTTTTTCTTTTTTTTGGAAGTGACGGGAAAAGAAATGGAGTGGGAATAGTGCTAGACAGTAAGTTGAAAGCAGGCATAATGGAGGTTAAAAGAATTAATGATAGACTGATGGTTGTAAAAGTTATGTTAGGAAATGTAATGCTGAATGTAATAAGTGTGTCGAGCGCCTCCGTAAGGACACGGCGGTGCTCTGCCCAAGCCGGGCAGACCTCCACCGTATGCTCCACCGTGTCCCCCGGGCGATCTACACAGTGGTAACACCCGGGCGTTTCCTCCCGTTAATCCGAAACAGAAACCTCCCGAAACAACCGTGTCCGGTGAGGATCTGTGTCAGGCGGAAGGTGAGGACGCCGTGGCGCCTCTCTAGCCACTCCTCAAAGAGGGGACTTATCGCCACAATTGTGGCGTGCGCAGCGCTTGGTCGTCATGAGATCCCGCCGGAGCTCTGTCCGCTGTGCCATGATTTCTCGCGGCAGCGGAGTTACGCTCCCGTGTTTAACCTCCTCGCGCCACTTCCATAAGAGCGCGAGGATTTTTGCCTCTGGATCCCAAAAGGCGGCAATATGGCATGGAGGCACGCCGCCTCACCGAAGACCGTGCGGTATCCCCGTACCAGCCTGATGGCCGTGACCCTTTGGGACGCGTTCAACCGGCGGGCAGGTCGCCGTCTCAAGGAACGCACCTACACCGGTGCCCCGTAAAGGGTCATGGACCGCACGACCCCCGCATAGAGCCTCCGGCAGGAAGCGTTTGGACCCCCTAGATTGGGCAGCAGCCGCTTCAAGGCAGCCCCGACCCGCTCCAGTCTGGGAGCCAAACGTCGGAAATGCTCCACGAAGTTCCAACGGCTGTCGAGGACGAGTCCCAAAAGGATATATAGAGAAGCATTTTCCTAAAAACACAAAATTTGTGGCAACTTTTTTCTAGAAAAATTCACCAGGCCCGGTCGAAACATTCTCCCTTATCAATGGAGGAGGTGATACACCTTCTATAAGCGGCATATTTTTTCGACATCCACGCGAACGAAGTCGCGGG
The DNA here is from genome assembly GCA_947523025.1 of Dryobota labecula. Lineage (NCBI taxonomy): Eukaryota > Metazoa > Arthropoda > Insecta > Lepidoptera > Noctuidae > Dryobota > Dryobota labecula. The sequence continues at coordinate 33,297,373 of OX383283.1, read as the reverse complement.
CACATCTAGTCTAAATCTTATCAAACCTTTATTGCATCAAATTTTTATCGCATCTAACTTATATCGTATCACATTTTATTAACCCCCGACAGAAACGGAGGGGTGTTATAAGTTTAACGTGTGTATCTGTGTGTCTGTCTGTGTCATCGTTGCTTGCAAATGGCTGAACCGATTTTGTTTTTTTTTTTTTTTGTTTAATAATGTCACTTTATGGAGTGTTTTTAGCTATGATCCAAGAAAATCGGTTCAGCCGTTTGAAGACTATCAGCTCTTTTCTAGTTGATGAATTGACGTGAGCATCTTCCACAGATCGGACTGAGTTGAAATTTGGTATTTCGTTACTTCTTACTACAATGATATTAAAAGAACATAGTAATCTTGAACTGCTGCTGCAGCTTCACCTGGAATTTGCAGGATATCCAACTCCCTTAACATACAACAGAGGTATCATGTTTGGGCTCCTTGGAATGGCCTCAAGGAATAGGTTGTAGATAGATGGTGACCAGGGGCTGATGATGAAGGACTGGACAAAATGGTCCCCACGCCCAATAACAAACATATGTCATTAGATAGGCATTTTAATAAAGAGCAATAACTACTATGGCTGTTCTTTTCAAATCGCTGTGCGAAAAAAGTTATAGCGATGTTCCGTAGAACGTACCTGGACGGTAGATAACGGAATACCTGAATAGTAAGTCTTAGTCTTAGTCTAAATATTCGCAAGTGTATGCATTCCGATGATAACAAAATTATTGTGGTACCATCGAGCTGGTCAGATGATAGACCTGGACGGCTGGACGCTAGATAACGGAATATGGCAGAGCAAAATTTTTACTCATGGGTGTTCAAAATCATGTACTCATGGTTAAAGTTTGCGCACTGTTTAAAATTTTTTCCTGTATATAAATGAGCCAAAATATTTGGACTTGTATCATTAACTAGAGACAAAATATAGGAATACGTTAGTATGGAATAAACGCCAACGCACTGTGGTACAAATACGTACAGCTTCGCAGATATCGGCGAGGCACGTGTCAATCCTAGTATGTTTACTATTAATATAATATAATATTATAAAGTTGAATAAGCAAGAAATAAAAGTTAAATTTAAAAAAAAAACCCACGACTCAAACAAAACCTCTAAAAACTAAAATAATAATATATTTGACCCTTTAAGTTTAATATAAGTTGTAAGAAATATTTTGATCAAAGCGTTCTCGCGTCGGGGGACGACTAATGAAAACGCCAAACAGATGAGGCTTATACCAAGCAATAATGAATGTATGCTATTGTAGAAAACATAGCTGCTGTTAACTTGCAATCCAATTTTCACTAGCCGTCCGCCGACGCGAGGAAAGAGAGAAGAGGAGGAAGACTCCTTGATCCACACATAAATCAAATATAAACCCTAAGTACGGCAATATTCTATGAGGGCAACAAAGAACGACAGTTCATAATGCTACAATTAACTTTGTCTGGGTAAGCTCTTACCGATTCTCCTTTGACGTCGTGCCATTATTGGTTTTAGCCGTTTGGTATTACGTTATTTAATTTTGATCTTTAATGCTACGTTATACTTAATTACGTCTCCGTCGTTCGTTACGTGTCTTGATTGCGTCTTGTTTGTGAAGAATAAACATTTTTTCTTTCTTTTTTCTCTTTCAATTATTATAGCAATAAAGTTTTTTCACACCTCTTTTACAAGTATGGGGCCACACCTAATTAATATTTTTCGTAGTTTCACTACACTATTAACGGTGCACAGAATACACCTCCATTCCGATTTTATTGGGTATCGTGCTAGGGTGTTTCTTCAGTTTCAACATTATTTGCGCAATTGTGGTGAAAAAATCTTATTTTTTTTTTTTTTAATTTGATAGCTTTATGATATTTGGCATTATTTTATTTATTAGACTAGCTTCTGCTCGCGACTTCGTCCGCGTTAAATTTCTTGTTCCCCCGACCCACCCCGTCGCAACACATTGCCTGCCCGTGCTTTTACTTCGTTTTCGCATAAACTTTCATTAAAAAAAAATGGTGTTCTATTTAATAGGAATGTAATTTTTCCTCAAGAATTGGGCTGTAAAATGCAAAAAGATTTTTTCAAATCCAACTCGCAGTTCCAGAGATGCGAGTCGGACTCGCGCACGAAGGGTTCCGTACCATCCATACAAATCCTTATCCTTACTAATATTATAAATGTGAAAGTAGCTCTGTCTGTATGTCTGTCTGTCTATCTGTCTGTATGTTACGTTTTCACGCCTAAACCGCTGAACCGATCGACCGGGGATATAGAGAAGGACATAGGCTACTTTTTTACGCGATAACCGACATCCACACCAGCGGACCAAAAAAACGGCAAAAAAATCATGTCCGTTGTATGGGAGCCCCCCTTAAATATTATTTTTTTCAGCTTTTTTGTATTTGTTGTTATAGCGGCAACAGAAATACATCATACCTATGTGAAAATTTCAACTGTTTAACTATCACGGTTCATGAGATACAGCCTGGTGACAGACGGACAGACAGACAGACAGACAGACGGACAGCGGAGTTTTAGTAAGAGGGTCCCATTTTACCCTTTGAGTACGGAACCCTAAACACTAACTCTTCAGCTTTAGAATAGACTACCTCGCAGAGTTGATCATTATTTTGCTGCGGAGTTATTATAAAACAGTTATATCTCCTAAGATATTCATTGAAATTAAATGATGTAAGGGCAACTTTGTTCAAAATTAAATACTTGTGATGAATAACGTATTTATTTGGATAAGGATTAATACCATGTTTATGAAAACTCCTTCGCAAATAATGCATTAATTTCGAACAAATTTGATTACCATAAAAAGGTTATAGTGAGTCAATCTTAAAAGATAGACATATGCTGTCGCGGACTTTTTTTTAGAACATTTAAAGAGGAACAATTCCATCATACATGATATTTGCGTAACTTAAACCGTTTACGCAGCGCACGCAACGGAAACTCTCAAAAAGGAATAATTCTTCCCGTTTTTGCAACATTTTTCATTTATGTTCCGCTCCTTTTGGTTGTAGCGTAATGTTATATAGCCTATAATATTCCTCAATAAATGGACTATCCAACACAAAAAGAATTTTTCAATTCCAACCAGTAGTTCCTGAGATTAGCGCGTTCAAACAAACAAACAAACTCTTCAACTTTATATATTAGTATAGATAAGTGAAAGGCACGCGAATACATCAAACATTGAAAGAGTTATTGCTACTTAAAATATGTGGCAAGCTACGGTAATGAACCCCACCTTCGGTAATGAATTTTTAGGTATACGGTGATGAAATATACAGGCAAGGTAATGATACAAAATGATGTGAATACTAAAAAAGATATTGTAGATTTATTGTGTTATTAAAAATCGTCATAACAAAATAATTAATAGTTCTTCCATAATTGAATGGTTTTGGTAACAACCAGCTTTTCTTTCTTTACTTCATATATTCATATTTCCGGAATGGGAACCGGTAACTTCAAGGTCTGGTTCTTTGCAAAATTGGGAAATCACTTTTTCGAGGCCATGAATACCGAGTTGGTAATGTTGACACACTTCCTCATGACACCTGAAACAGCTTCGGCTACGCATCTCTAAATGATCTCTTTCAGAGCCACACCTCCAAATGACCTGGTGAACGACCATAGTTCCTTTAAAAGATATAACGCAATTAGGCATCATGGCTTGCTTTTCGTCTGTCTGCATTTGTGATCTCCACAATTTTGATATTTGGCAGTTTTGCTCTTATAATTTAAACAAAAGAAAATGTCCCGACGTCTGTTCCTGTGTTGACAATTCTATCAGCGGTTCTTTTGACTACCGCTCCTAGGCCATCTGAAGCACCTTTTCCGTGACCTACCTCCATGTTATTCCATGTTATCTTACGAAGTGCAAAAAATTGTTTTTTCAATTGATTCAAAATATATAACATGTTTCGGTTCCTGTATTGGCTGCTCGGGCTATCGCTATAAAAGTGCAGGATATCAATAAGAGGTTATATTTAAAAAAAAAAACTCAAAATCGGGCCCAAGTGTGCCCAAATTGCAACGGCTGTGTGTTTCAAATTGTCGGATACGGTGCAAACTGAGTGATTTTTTAACCGGGACATTTCGAAGTCTTTGATATTATATTACTACAGTGTGAACAGACACTTCTTTTCTGCTGCCCAAATGAAAAGACTGAATCTCCGTGTGATGTTTATGAGCCTAGTTTTCGCCAAAACCTAAATGTACCACAGCTTCGTTTAGATTTTGGCGATAACTACGCTCTTAAACATCACACGGAAATTCAGTCTTTTCATTTTGGCGGCAGCCAAATCTAAATGAACCACAGCTTCGTTTATCTGTGTGGATCACCCGGAAGACACGGTGGAGCATACGGTTAAGGTCTGCCCGGCTTGGGCAGAGCACCGCCGTGTCCCCACGGAGGCGATTGGCGGCGGCGATCTCTTGCGTCCGGCCCTAGTCCAGGCCATGGTCCGGAGCGAGAGTGCATGGGATGCAGTCAACTTCTTCTGCCAAGTAGTAATGCTCGCGAAGGAGGAGGCGAAACGCGTGAGAGAGCGGCAGTCTGTGCGCCCTCGCCCGGCCACAGTAGGCGCGGGCTTGCGGACGGCGAGCTACGGGCAGTTCGCCGTCCGGTAAGGACCAGGCCCGGGTCGATGGCGCGTTGTGTTCCGGAAGGACCAGTAGTCCTATTCTGTAAAACATCTTACCGTGAAAAGTTAGGTGAAGTGAGCTACGAGTGAGTTCTCACTAGGGTTAATCCCTAGCATTAGGTAGAGTGACGGCTCCGGACAGCTCACTTCACCCAAGTTTCCACATGAGATTTTCACAGCAGGCCCAGGTCGACGGCGCATTGTGTTCCACGCGCGCCTCAAAGAGTAGATAAGTCTATTAATTTACAAACGTTGCAATGGTCTCGCCATTGTGAGTATTTGACAGTGTTTGTTTGGCAAATCTGTCAAAAACTCACAATGAAGAGACCATTGCGACGTTTGTACATTAGGAGACTTGGCCCCCAGTTTCTTTAACAGAATTTGATGGAACTGATTCAAGCGGATAATTACTTATCGTAAGTGGCTCGTCTTGTGATTTTTCGATGTCCAGAAGTTCAACATTTTCAATTTCTTATTTTTTTTTCTTATGTATATATTTTTTACTGTTAGTTTACTCTCCATCTTTTGGGTCTTTCTCTTTGGGTACGTGGTGTGAAATCTTTAATATTAAAAAAACGAAAAACTGATTTTCTTTTTAAGTACCTAGCTTGCTTTTTCCTTTTCTTTTTCAATCCATACTAATACTCGTATTATAAATTCGAAAGTAACTCTGTCAGTCTGTCTGTATGTTACGTTTTCACGCCTAAACCGCTGAACCGATCTTCATGTTTGGCAGAGATATAGCCTGGGATATGGAGAAGGACATAGGCTACTTTTTTACGCGATAACCGACATCCACGCGGGCGGAGCCGCGGGCAAAAGCTATTATTATATAATTCTTCATTATTTTTTAACGCAGCGTAGCGTTTCCGCTTAGCAAGTCTTCTTCTCGCTAAAATTTCCTCTTTCGTCTTCTTAGGGCGTGCCATTTTTAGCTGAAATATTAAGCATTTTTTTAAGCACCAATATTAATAGCCTATATCTTAACGTCCATAAGAATAATTTATTTTAAAAATAATTAAGCAGAAGTCGATTCATTACCGTAACCTTTAAAAGGTAATGAAGGACACGGTCATGAATAATATGCAGTTTTAGGTTATTATAAATTTTTCTATAAACAGTACATACCATCTACACATTCAAAAATGAAAATGACACAGAACTTAATAAATTGATATAACAACAAGATACCAGGCTGATTTACTTATGAAGATGTAAGCGGACTTGTAATGAAACACAAAATGGACTAAACACTGTAATACTCCCATCGATTGTAATTTACGGCGCGAAATCTTGCTTACGTCCTTCCACTGTTACGTTTTCCGGTTGTCTGAAGAACGGGGGGGTGCCGCTCGCTACATGGCGGCATGATCACAGGTTTTTGTCGCGGTAACATCGAGAACCCGTCATGGTTCTGGTGATGACTTTTGAGCCGTTACAAAACTTTAAAAACACATTTGATCCTAATTTAATCATAAAACTAAGTTTTACTTTATTATCAAGTAACAAATGACAATTAAGTTATTCGACACATTCGCTAAACTTACGATATTTGCGCGAAATTCACTAAAATACTAAAAATATATATGAAGTCTAGCATTGGAACAGGTCCCTGTAATGAGTTTTGGTGCTATTTACATTAAAAATATATGTTTCACATAAAAAAAAAGTATTAATTGAAAATCGTAGGTATACATGACATACATATATTAAAAGGGGTTTAAATCTAAGTTTAAATGTATTACGCACTGGAACTTGTGAATTGGTTTACTTTGAATATTTACCCGCTAATGGTCTACGAGTTAAATGCCAGTGTCACATCCGGACAGACGGACAAGACGAAATTATGAGGGTTCCGATTTTGCTATTTGGCTACGGAGCCCTCAAAATGGTGTCGTATTTGGTCGGTTTCGACTACTGCGAGAAAGCCTGGAAGAGAAAGAGTAAGGATAATGGGATATAAGCGATCGATTATTGCTCTATGGGTAATCAACTATGCATCAATGGCTGTTCAGAGCCGGCAGGAGCACTTGTACTTAGAGCTCGCCCCTCATGTTGTCCGTCGGTCACACACTCACAGTGTCGCATGTTGCAGTTGGCATGGCGGTGGCGGCGCCGAACCTGGGCGCGTTCATGGGGCTGCTGGGCGCGCTGTGTCTGACGATGGTGGCCATCTTGTTTCCCGCTGTAATGGACATATGCGTCTACTACCCAGATAAATACGGAAAATGCAAATATAAGTTGCTCATAGATATCTTAATCATTCTCTTCGGCCTTGTCTGTTGTGGCTCCGGCGTTTATACCAGCTTACTAGAAATGTACGAAACATATGATCTTTAAAAACTTTAACTATCACTAAGTTAAAGTTTTTTAAAGATATTAATGTCTTTGATTAACATGTATGCGTTTATATTTTTTTATGTGTATGAATAAAGCAATTAAGCGACAAAAAAAAAGAAGATATTTTCATTCGTTTACCTACTCGTCAAATATTTGAACATTTTATCCTGCATAATGCTATTACTACTATTTTACTTAAATTTAGAAATATTATTTAAATCTATATCTATATCTATACATATAATAAATCTGTAGACGAGGAGTTTCTGTACATCCATACTAATATTATAAATGTGAAAGTAACTTTGTCTGTCTGTCTGTCTGTATGTTACGTTTTCACGCCTAAACCGCTGAACCGATCGTCATGAAATTTGGCAGAGATATAGCCTGGGATATGGAGAAGGACATAGGCTACTTTTTTACGCGATAACCGACATTTACGCGGGCGGAGCCGCGGGCAAAAGCTAGTTGAAAATATTAAAAAAAAGGGGGTGTTAAAGAATAACCAACAGATGCCATTTCATCAATTTTTGGAATTTTTGTCTCATTGACCGAATGTTGGGGCTGTGACCTCGTCCCGTTGTAGTGCTTGAGGGTAAGTGTGCGGAGATAACGAAAAGATGTATTTTATATAACTTGCTTCTGTGTTTATTGCAATAATATATAAAAAGATTATAATGGACTGCGACGCGACAATATAAGGATCGCACGTATGATAGGTAATTAACGTATCCGCTCTTAGCGGCTGCTGCGGTCGAACTGCCGCGCCGCGCCGGCCGGCCGGCGGCGCTGGCGCGCGTCTGCGAGACGCCGCACTGTGGGCTGTAAATCGGGTTTCATATGCATTTAAATTCTACTTGCTTTTTTATTCTTTTTTTCTTTGTAATAAGCTTCTAATGCCTTCAGCAGTCATGAATATATATAGGGAATATCATTTCATAAGTAAACTAAATTATTAAAAAATTAAATTGTAAACTTTGTATGGCTTCAAAGTAATAAATCCAAATATCTTCAAAACCGCTGTCTTAACTGTTATATCCTTACAGTTGCCTATTCTACAAATTATTTGTAATTTTTTGATGTATTTTATATAACAGTGATAATTGCGGTGTTTTTATAAATAATATATACGTTATATTAAAAAAATGGTTGAACTAAAATTTGTACTTACATCCGGACCAATGAGTTTATAAACTTGGAATTTTGCAGAGAGGTCTGTATTTTAGAGAAACACTACTACATTAGCAAAATTAAGAAATATTAAAACAAATTATTACTGTTATGTTTTTTATTACTAATACATAAATAATATTACAAGTTAGGTACTTAATTAAAAAAAAATATATATATATATAGGTATACGTAATATAATATAATAAAATATTAGTTTTCAAAATCGTTATCAAAATCAGAATCTGACTCAGAGTCGGGATCTAAATGAGAAATATCTAAAAATTCGAAATCGCTCGCCTGAAGTTTCAACAAATCCAGGGTCTCGGTGAAAAGCTCTTGCTTTATTTTCGAACTCATCTTGGGCCTTGTTGCAGAAATAACTGGATCTGATGAAAGAAGTAGCATGTTGAGGATATCTTCATTCGAATTTTGTCTGCTTTTCTTTCGCGAATTGTGTTCCCTAAATCTACGAAAGTCTTTGTTGCGAGACTCGGACGCTTCCTCTGATAAGCTACTGATTGGCATAATTGCGTTACTGGCAATGATATCTGCCCCATGTATTAACAATTTGTGCACTGTAGCAGGCATATAGTACCAATTATACAATCCCACATACCTAGCAGCTGTCTGGTATGCATATTCTTTAAATTTTATAGTGTCAATATCATGTCCTGAGGTAACTGCCTGTAAAATCACTGCAAGTCTACGAATTAACTGTTCGTCTAGCCCAGTTATCACAGCAGTTTTTTCAGGAAACTCGAAAAATCTTCTAGCTATATTGCCATCATTCGTTGTTCCGGATCCTTGTTTGACAATGTCAATCAAAAGGTTTAGCTCAGCTTTGCAACGATCTTGTATAATTTTTTTCCTTGCTTGAAACACAGCTTTGTCATCATCTCCTCGCACTGCCCATTTCTTGAGGTCAAGCCTATAAGCTACATGCAAAAGGCATTCCATGGTATTGATACGAGCGTGTAATGTTGACAGTCCATATTTATAGAGGTCGACAGACACTGGTCTTTCCTTCACAGAATCCAATTTATTAATGTCTGAAGGTTTTGCTAAACAAAGGTAGCAGCTAGAACTTGATTTTGCATCTGATAGGTAGGTGCAAATCTTTCCATCAATCATAGTCATCATTAACTTATGTTTGACAACATTCGTTCGACAATCTGAGGGGCGAAGTGCCTTTATCTGGTCTTCCATCTGCTTTTGATGTTCAGTAACAACAAAACTGCTTTCTTTCATAAATATGAATTGCACTGGGCGGCAATATGACGATGAGCATGGCCTTGGATTGATCCAAATAGTATTTTCTTCACATGTGATTTTTAGTGGTACCAGGGAAGTCATGAAAACACTTGAATCGTCCTGGTCACCACTCATACTCTGCTTGTATTTACTTTGATTAGAAGCACCATCAAATCCCCACTTGCATATCATAGTCAAACACTTGTCATTTTTTAGTTCAGACAAACTTTCTAAGATTATTTGCGCTGTTTTGTCAAGCAAACCTTGCAATGTGATCTTGGCTGAATAATCTGTCACAGTAATTGTTGCCTGTGGGGGATAGCACTGTAATTTTGATTTCTGTACTTTATAATATGAAGGATATACATCCTTTGCACCTTCTCGCATGGCTGTTTCCCTCAAAGTTACATATTGCCATTTCGAAAGCTTTAAAGAAAGAAGTAGACCCAGCGCTTTTTCGGGTGAAAACACAGGTTTTGATGGTTTTCTAATAATTTCCATAAATTTGTCAGCTGCTTCGGGGTTCTTCAGCATATAGTCAATTACAGTTGCAATACTTCCCTGACCTTGTTCTCTCAATTGAACTGCACTTGCATATGCTAATTCCGTGCTATCGCGACCTTTCTGGTCCATTGTTCTTCTCTTTTTCTGCTGAGTAGTTAGTTCTTCAAAAGGTTTTCGAGGTGTTGATTTTCTCTTTGTCATCGTTCCAACCGATGACGTTGTTGATGTCGAAGGTTCAGGTTCAGGTTCAGGACAGCTCGTTTCAGAACTTTCATTTGTTGTTCGTATACAACTAGGCCAGTCGATGTTTGCTTCTAGCCAAGTTCTGTAATGTTTTTTTGAAATCCGTGAAGTTCCTTTGGGATTTGTTCCATCTCATCATTGCAGCTCTCGTAAATCTTTGGCAAAATATTTTCAAAGTCAAACTGTCTTCGTCAGAAAGACTATGATGTAGGCTAGATACCACTGTATCAAACAATTTCTCACTATCATTCTTCTTATCAGAATTATTTAATATGACAAACAAATCTAGGTTTGTAACAAGGCCATCCATACTTTACACTTAAATATCAACTTGAATGATTGAAATGCTCAAAACGAACTAAGTAATATATATACTGCAGTTCTATTTATATGCAATATTGTGCTTAACTACCCTCATTAATAATACAATATTTAGCTTAACTACCCTTATTAATGTCATAATACTAATAATTAGGTAATAATTACAGTAACTTTTGTCATCAAAATTAAGGTAATTAAATAATTTGGGTAATTAGATAATTTCTAATAGGTTAACGATCATTAAATACAGTGTTAAAAACGAGTTCTTAGAATGCGTAATTAGTTTATCACTTAATATTTTTTTCTCGATGTCATTGAATATATTTCTTAATTTTGCTAACGTAGTAGTGTTTTCCTAAAATACAGTTACCTCTCTGGAAAATTTCAAGTTTATAAACCCATTGGTCCGGATGTAAGTACAAATTTTAGTTCAACCATTTTTTTATATAACGTATATATATTTTATAAAAAAACCGCAATTATCAAAGTTATATAAAATACATAAAAAAATGACAAATAATTTGTAAAATAGGCAACTGTAAGGATATAACAGTTAAGACAGCGGTTTTGAAGATATTTGGATTTAATACTTTGGCGCCATACAAAATTTTCAATTTTATTTTTTAATAATTTATTTTACCTTTGAAATGATATTCCCTACATATATTCATGACTGCTTAAGGCATTAGAAGCTTATTACAAACAAAAAAAGAAGAAAAAGCAAGTAGAATTTAAATGCATATGAAACTCGATTTACAGCCCACAGTGCGCCGTGGCAGGATCGGCTACCCCTCTCCTCCCGCGTCCCGCTCATGCATGGTTGGGGGGGCGCGTGTGCGCGCCAACAGTAGTAGTGCTTTAGGTGGCGCTGTACTCAATTTATATATACTTAATTTATTTAACATGAAACAATAAAGATAATTAATATGCATTTGACAGGTTCTGTATATTTATGTAATAAAATACGAACAATAATAAAGAGCATGACATTCCTTTGTTCTGTTAAAAATTAACTATCAGTTACTAATTTCAAATAAACAACTGTATCAATTAATATCAAAAGTAAATTATGTATGTACATTATATTCCTTTGTTTTAAAGTAATTCTTAACTGTTGATTCAATACTCTTTAACGGAACTTCCGGTGTGAAATATTATTGTTTGTTACAAATATCTGTAAAGTCAAACTAAAATATATTAATTGCAAACTATGAATTATCCACTTAAAATATAATGTAAGTGTGATTTATAAAGGTAGCTATTATCTACTATTTTTGTGTTTGTTATAAGTTTATAAGTTGATCAATTGAATTAGACGTTCGGATATAAAAGCGATGGACAGTGCGCTGTCTGGTCGAAATGCTCGGTAGATGTTCAAGTGGTTGGTTCGTCCAAGTGTCACGTAAGTTAAGTAATTTGATATTATACCTTAATTATTGCCTGTTATGATTATGTTGTTGTGTAAAGTATATTATTGCCAATATTGGTAATGTGTTAAATTATTTAATGGAATACTCATGTTCCTACCTTTATATTATTATAATAATGTTGCTATTAATCTGAGTAAAGGTCCAATAGATAGAATTATCTGTTTTGAGATAACTGTAATTTATGATAGAATACTTAATGCTGTTTCCGTGGAGTTTCTATTCCGTTCTTCTCCACGAAGACCTAGTTTTGGAACGGACAACTAGCTTTCTCAGTAACGTTACCTTGACAAGCCCAATTGAAATAAATGCCTAGTCTTGTCCTTCTGTGCTTTTCTTTATAAAATCCTTTCCCTACACACCGTATTCTTAGGGACTTTCATACATAGTAAACTACTAGTTACCATTCTGATACACAAAGCTTGCTAATAAAGTGGCTATCAATACCTATAAATATAGTTTACATTTAGAATCTGACACATTCCTTTAAAAACTATTTATCTATACTATCCATACTAATATTATAAATTCGAAAGTAACTCTGTCTGTCTGTCTGTCTGTATGTTACCTTTTCACGCCTAAACCACTGAACGGATTTCGATAAAATTTGGCAGAGCGATAAATTGCATCCCGGGGCAGGACAGGCTACTTTTTGTCTCAAAAATATCCCTAAAGGGGGGATATAGGGTATGGAAGTTTGTATGGGAAACCTGCTATTTCTTAAATTAGGGATATGAAAATTCAAATTTATGCTTTTGGTAACAAATAATGAATTACGTAATTCAAGCGGGTAAAACAGGGGATGATTTTAAAATTCACAATGTAATGTTGACATTTTGTGTAACTATTTTCAAGAGATTTACAGGATTGGAAATATAGTCATAGTTCGTATCTGGAGGTGACATTAATTAGTCTTTATTTAATTAAAATCGGTCCACTCCGTCAAAAGTTATCACTACATGCAACAGATTTGAACAGAGTTTCGGTTTACCAGTTTGCTCAATAGATGGCGCTGTGCAAATGACGCGATTTTCTGAATCGCGGTGTTAAGCCTTTCCGTAGGATAGTAACCCTCATTCATGCAACGTATATGTTGGGCGTTCCTTTCTAAAAATAATCGTTGGTCGTTCGTAGATAGTTGAATTTTGAAAACTTTGATTTTAAGTGGTAGAGAAGAGATGGGCTGACTCGTGAGTGTTGATTTTTCTGTAACTGTATCAATGAGTGCATGACAAATGACAATGACAAAAAATATTGATGACGGGAACAATGAAAAAATCATCAATGATTTTTATTTGAGTATGTTTATGATCACGTCAATTCAATTATCAGTGCAGAAATGAACAAGAACGGCGTCGTGAAATTATCATTATGTGCCTAGCACCAGGCATTCTATCGAAACTCTGTGGTCCTGTGACTTCAGTGTCGCCGATCGCGAAGCCTCGCAACTTCCGCGTCGTCGGTCGCCCCGAGACGGCACGCCCGTCTGAATTACCGAAGTTGGCGTTCATTCAAGTAATGATTTTGGCATAGATGATTTTGTCGTTGTCACTGCACGATGAAATGATTTTAAAATATCGATGATTTTCACATGTGACATGATATCGGACTCATCTCTTAATTTTATTGGGTCTTCTCTTCACTTCGTTGTGTATTTACGGTGGCCAACACATCAAAATACCACAAACTGTCAAATTTTCACGTTCGATTTTGAACTTAGTCGTCAACATTTTAAAGTTTAAAATTGTTTGGAGAAATCTGACAGTTTCGTGTAGCTTGATGTGCTAGCCACTGTACATTTCTCGGGAAAAAAAATCGATCGAACTGGTCGAAGTCCTGTTTTGGTTCGATCGGATTTTTTCACTACGAGGTCAGGAGGTCTCGCTTCTTGGTCAAGTGTTATCTAAATCTCTACTCTATCGAGTTTTTTATCAATTTATGAATTGAATCTAACTTCCGTTGATCGCAGTTGACGAGAATGTCAGTTGCCTTCACGATCTCAAAGTTGTTAGTTGTCTCCGTTGACCTTAGTAATTCGTAGGTTTATATGTTGTTTTATAAGTAGTGTTCATTAGATTAAAAAAAAAACCTTTTTTTTTTAAATCCCTTTTGCACTTAGTGTGCTGTTTATAAAAATGTTTTAACATAAGATATATAAATTTATTAAAACTACTTTGCATACTGTTATGGGACATAGGATACTTTTTATCCAGTACGTTCCCGTGGGATAATTTCCGACCTCCACGCAGGCGAAGCCGCGGGCAAAAGCTAGTTTAGAAATAAAAAGCATCAACAACAAAAATAAGAGCTTGAGTTACGTTACTTACCAGTCCTGACTCTCTGTATATTTTGACTGCTGTGACAAAACGCAAACGAAGTATGCAGGAAAGTTTATTAAAATGTTGCTGGTATTTTAGTATATTGTGTCGTGTTACGACTTTCACGCGAACGAAGTCGCGGGCAGAAGCTAGTTAAACATATAATCGGTACTAGTGCCTATGCTCGCAACGATAGGTCGTGCTGAAGCAAAATGAAAGGTTAGCGGACTGTATAACAAGTATAATGAATATGAATAAAAAGGAAATTAATATAATGCCCGGTTTACATTATTCCAGTCCAGCGATCGAATCCGGCGCAAGATTGCTTACTGGAAAAATGTAAACCGGCACTGGCATGCACTGAATCCAATTAGCATTCCAGTCCAGTAACTGGATTGGCGTTCTACTTTTGAATCCAGTGCGACCAATACAGTGCAACTGGAATAATGCAGACGGCCAATCCAGTGCCATTCCAAATGATTCGAAACTGATCTCTTCTTGAAATCATTATCACTGTAGTGTTCACAATTCAACGGCTTCTAAATAACTGGAATAATGTAGACGTTACAGATCCAGTCCAGCATTGGACTGGATTCTCGCTGGATCACTGGACTGGAATAAAGAAGTATATGTACAAGAGAGGTTTAAAACGCGTAAGCGCAGCCGTGCATGAAGGCGAGCAACAGCTGACTGTCGCGGCGCACGGTGGATCGAAAATTGGCTGTAGAAGACATAGGATCTCGATGTCTTAAATGTTATTTTTTTTTGCTGGAAATGACTTCTGCCGATCATTACTGTTCTATAAAATGTCATATGAAGTAATTGTGTGCACAAATGGAAGAGTTATAATTTTTATAAGAAAAAAATGTATGGAGCTGACATGAAAAATGAGGATATCTCTGGAATCGCTAGGATGGCCATTATATCCTTGCACACTGTTATAGTACTATTTATTTGTGAAATTTTGACATACTTTTATAGTACTATTTATTTTCGTTTTTTTTTTTTAAAATCGTCAATTTAAAAAAATAAAAAAATGTTTATGATATGTACATTTTAATGCTTAAATATGGCTATACCAAGTGTAATTTACAATATTTTTTATGCTTAGACCAAAACATTCTAAGAAATCACAAAGTCGTATTACCTACTTTGTGATTTTCATTTGAAATGACATGGTAATTATGAATTACGTAATACGTAATCTTGTCTAATGCCTCAAGTCCACATTAGGTAATGATTAATAAAACTTAATACCTATATACCTAGATAAAAGGATACGTAACAAAATAATTTGGGGTACTCGCTAATTTAGCAATTAGTGCAGGATTAACTTAATGAAAGTAATTAGATAAATGTGATACCATCATTAGTCAATAACAATAAATAGTCAAACATTGGATTCACAACTTCAGTTCATTTAGAGCATTTCTAATACTAACATCTATCCTACCGTGTCTTTTTACTCAGTGATCGTGAATAATGGAAAGTATTATTACAAATTTGGATTTGTTTGTTATTCTGAGCAATCAGGATGCTTCGTCTTTCGATCATGAAATATTGTTCAACACACTTGTTATTCGACTGGGCTCTAGCCTTTCAGATGAAGACAGTGTTACCGTGAAAGAATTTTGTCGAAGATTTACACGGGCAGTTCAAAAGAGATGGTTACGATCCCACAGGAAAAGTGAAGTTTTTAGACGTGATTACAGTAATTGGCTTGAGGCAAATATTGACTGGCCAAACTGCGTGCAAACCAATTTGCTCATTCAAGAATCAACAAGTGAAAATATTTCTACTGAACCTGTACCTGAACCTGTACCATCAACTTCAACAATGAAATCAACTTCAACGATGACAAAAAGATCTCGAAAGCCGTTTGAAGATCTAAGTAACAAGCAGAAGAAGAGACGATCTGATGAACATATAGGCGATGACCCTAATAAAGTTGCTTATTCAGCTGCAGCACTTTTGAAAGGAGATGGTCGTGAGGATATTGCATCTGTTATTGAACATATGCTCCAAAATCCAGAAGCAGCAGCAACAATCAAGGAAATGTTGAACAAACCAGCTCCTTCAACAATATTTTCACCAGAAAAAGCACTGGGTTTGCTACTTTCATTAAAACTATCGAAATGGCAATATATCACTTTAAGGGAAACGCTATTCGAGAAGGTTCAAAGGAGATATATCCGTCTTACTATAAAGTGCAAAAAGCTAAGCTACAGTGCTACCCTCCGAAGACATTTGTGACTGTAACGAATTCATCTGCTAAGATTGCACTACAAGCGTTACTAGATTTAACAGTGAACAGAATTTTTGAAACTATTCGTAGTCCTGATGCGATACGAGTACAAGATAAACAATTGATATTAATATCAAAGTGGGGATTTGACGGTGCATCTAACCAAAGTAGATATAAGCAAAACATAGAGAGTGGTCAAGATGATTCCAGCATATTTATGACCTCTTTGGTTCCATTAAAGTTGACAGCTGACGGTGATACCGTATGGGTGAATCCAAAACCCTGCTCACCTAGGTATTGCCGTCCAGTCCAGTTTAGTTTTGTGAAAGAAACCAAAGACGTTGTCATAAATGAAAAAACTGCAATGGATAACGAAATTGAAGCTCTCGTTCCCTCAAAATGTCAAGGACATGAAATTAGTCACAAATTAATGATGACGATGATTGACGGCAAAATTTGTACATATCTGTCTGAAGCTAAGTCAAATGCGGCCTGCTACCTGTGTTTGGTTAAGCCTACAGAAATGAATAAGTTAGATGTCATTGCGTCAAAAACCATTTCTTCTGGTGTGTATGAGTTCGGATTATCATCACTTCATGCCCGCATTAATGTGATGGAATGTCTTCTACACATAGCGTATCGTCTCGACTTCAAAAAGTGGTCTGCAAGAGGAGAAGGTCATCAAGAGTTATTGCATTCACGAAAAAAACTCATTCAAGATCGATTCAAAGATGATCTCAACCTTTTGATTGACATCGTTAAGCAAGGATCAGGCACAACTAACGACGGGAACACAGCAAGGCGGTTTTTTGAATTTCCTGATAAAACTGCAGCGATCACTGGATTATGGACTGGATGAAGACCTAATACGCAGATTTGCTGTGATTCTGCAAGCTATCACATCTGGAGAGATTGTAGACGTGCCGAAATTTAAAGAATACGCTAGAACAACCGCTGAAAAATACGTGGAACTGTACGATTGGTACTACATGTCATCAACCGTCCACAAATTGTTGATTCACGGAGGGGACATAATTGCAGAAAATGCTATTGTACCAATTGGAAGTCTTTCGGAAGAAGCTTCAAAAGCGCGAAACAAAGACTTTAGGAGGTTCAGAGAACACCATTCGAGGAAAAAGAGTAGACAAGCATCAAACGAGGATATCCTCAATATGCTTATCGTCTCTTCTGATCCTCTTATTTCTTCCACAAGACCAAAATTAAATGCCCACAAGAGGCAGACCTACTTTAAGGAAACAGTAGAACTACTGAAACTTCAGGATCAGGAAGCTCCGACAGAGTTCTTAGAAGTTATATCTATTGTAGAGCCTGATACTGAAGTGGATGCTGATGGTGACGAAGTATAAAATAAGTTAAATTTTATTGTTTATGTTAGGTTAGGTTAAGTTAATATTTTTTTTAATAATTTGCTTTTATTTTTAATCATACAATAGTTTACCATTTATTGTTATTGACTAATGATCATGTTTATCTAATTACCCTCATTATGGTACGTATCCTTTTAACAGGTATATAGGTATTAAGTTTTATTAATCATTAGCTAATGTGGACTTGAGGCATTAGACAAGACTACATATTATAAAAAAAAAAAAAAAATATTATGTAATTCATAATTACCATGTCATTTCAAATAAGTAGGTAATACGACTTTGTGATTTCTTAGAATGTTTTGGTCTAAGCATAAAAAATATTGTAAGTTACACTTGGTATAGCCATATTTAAGCATTAAAATGTACATATCATAAACATTTTTAATTTTTTAATTTTGACGATTTAAAAAAAAAACGAAAATAAATAGTACTATAAAAGTATGTCAAAATTTCACAAATAAATAGTACTATAACAGTGTGCAAGGATATAATGGCCATCCTAGCGATTCCAGAGATATCCTCATTTTTCATGTTAGCTCCATACATTTTTTTCTTATAAAAATTATAACTCTTCCATTTGTGCACACAATTACTTCATATGACATTTTATAGAACAGTAATGATCGGCAGAAGTCATTTCCAGCAAAAAAAAAAACATTTAAGACATCGAGATCCTATGTCTTCTACAGCCGATTTTCGATCCACCGTGCGGCGGTGTGGCATGGGGGCCCAAGCTCGGCCGTCGGCCGGCTGGCTCCCCGCTGTCCCCGCGTCCCTCGTTCACTGCCGCTAGCGCACGGCGATGTTGAGTGATGCGGTCTCAACATACTCCCCTCGTTAAAGAGTCTTCAACAGTAGAAACCGGCAGCGGGCAGATGGTGTTAAAAAGGCGCGCCGGATGCCCTTGTAAGGGTGTCGGCGACCCTTGCGACGCCATCTCTGCCTGGGAGAACATGTGTGATGCGTCCTAAACGCCACATAAGAGGAGGTAAGCTTTGTCCTTTATGATGACCAATGTTCCTTCCTTGAGCTCGGCAGACGACCGGCACTATTTTGTTCTCTGCTGTAGCCACAGAACATTTGAGAACCGAGCCCAGAAATGTTGCTTCAAATATTCGATGCGGCGAAATTTTTGTAGGCTAATTGACGTTGGCGTTCTGGATCTGGACAGCACAATTAGAGAACGACCTATAAGGAAGTGTGCCGGAGTTAAAGGAGCGAGGTCAGAAGGGTCGTTGGACAGTGGAGTTAAGAGCCTTGAGTTTGAAATAGCCTGAACTTGAATTAAACAAGTAGCCATCTCCTCAAAGGTAAGGTTTGTTAAACCCAAAATGCGTCGTAGGTGATGCTTGGTGGATTTAACTGCAGACTCCCATAGGCCTCCGAAGAGTATACGCAGGTATGAATGAAAAGTTTATGCCAGGGTCGATGTTGTTGAAAATTAAGTCTTGCGATAGCAGCCTGGCCAACTCAGTGAAAGCACCGACAAAGGTGGTACCGTTGCACAGTATGAAAAATGACCTTAAAAGCGGTCATCCTCTTTTTCTTTGTTGAATGGACACTACAAACTGTTTCAATTGTAAGAGTAGAAATCACGAAGTCTAGATGTTTTTGGAACCAGAATTACTTCTATGGAAACAAAACTAAAAACATAGAAACGCCAGTGATGTAAAAGTACTAGGTAAATACAGTTGCTTTATATTTGACTAGCTTCTGCCCGCGGCTTCGCCCGCGTGGATGTCGGAAAATAGCCGACGGGAATGTACGGTTTATTCCACGAATCCCCCCTGATAAATCCCCCTTGGGAGGAAAAGTGGAATATATAAAAACCAGTCTAGAATTCACCACTGATAGTCCGGCTTATTTGAGAGAATCCCCCTCAGTGGGGAAAACTGAACCCTAATGTAAAAAAAAATCACTTTCAGGGGATCTTGGAATAAGTTTTTTTTTTTCAATTCTAGTTTTCCCCCCTAAGCGGGATTATCAGGGGTGCATTCTAGACTTTATTTTATAGATTTCACTTTTCCTCCTAAGGGGGATTTTCAGGGGGGATTTGTGGAATAAGCCGAACGTACTACCGGGATTAAAAAATAACCTATATGTTAATCCAGGTTATAAACTATCTGTGTACCAAATAACATCTAAATCCGTCCATCCGTTTTCGTGCAAACCGGAACATACATACAAACAAACAGACCAAAATTCTAAAAACTATATTTTCGGCATCAGATTCGAATATTCAATGTAAGGTTTGACTTCGTTACTATTCATTTTACTTCGTCTGCGTAGAGTATAAATTCATTTTTCTAGATAATTATGAATTATTATAACAATAACAGTATAGAGCCTTGTTCATGACTAATTGTCCTCCACTAAGTGTGATATTTGTGGAATACTGTAAATAAACACCTACTGTAAAGGACCTGTATCCACCTGGTTAAGCTACACTTGCCGCAGTTGGTCTGTGGCTGGGTGACCATCTTTACATACAGAGACCCGTCCGCGCCTCGGTAAGGACGTTAAGCTGTTGATCCCGGATGTCATTCATGGATCTTTGACAATCGCTACGAGAAATCAAAAGCCCGAAACTCTGACAACCATTTTTACCAAGGGGTATCGTATTACCCAGTAACTGCGTTGTGGAGGTCAGATAGACAGTCGCTGCATGTAAAATACTTTAAAGTTAAAAACAGTACACGTGTAATTATATAATTTTTACTTGAATACAAAATGAAGCGAATGAACTGCTTCAATACAAAACTTAATCCCCCTTTTCAGACCCTTGTGGATTAAAATTAAACAATAAAACAACGATTAACGTTGTGTTAGTTTCCGACCATAAGCCGAAATATTAGTGATTTTAACTTAAAAAATAAAGAACTTGAATTAATAACCAAATTTCATCCCCGTTTTCACTCAACAACACCGTTGCGTTATCTTCCAACCATAAGCTTAGATAGTAAGTTGAGTGATTTTTCTTCGAAAATTAAGGACTTTTCAACTTCATCCCCCTTTTTAACCCTTCGAGGAAGGAATTATCAAAAACGCTGAGACACTTATACATTCATTTTAAATCGTCAGCCTAATCACAAAATTTGAAGATCCTAACTTCAAAACTGACGGACTTTCATACAAACTTTCATCCCCTACTTTATCCCCTTAGGGGTGGAATTTCCAAAAATCCTTTCTTTGTGCACTCCTAGACCTCTTAAGGAACCTATGTGCCAAATTAGGAATCTCTAGACCCAGCAGTTTGGGCTGTGCGTTGATATATCAGTCAGTCAGTACAGACAGGACAGTCAGTCAGGACTTAGAATTTTATATATCTATGATATATCAGCCAGTCAGTCAGTCAGTCTGTTTACCATTTTAGTATATAGATAATCGTCAGCCTAATCACATAATTTAAAGATCCTAACTTCAAAACTGACGGACTTTCATATAAACTTCCATCCCCTATTTTACCCCTTTTTTGCGTTGATATATCAGTCAGTCAGTAAGTACTTTGAATTTTATATATATAGATATAGAGATAGCTTTTGCCCGCGGCTTCGCCCGCGTGGATGTCGGAAAAAATTCAACGGAAACGTACTACCGCGAATGAAAGTACCCTATGACCGGGATTCAAAATACTTTTGAGTAATTCAAAAACTTAAAAATAAAAACTTTTGAGTTATTCAAGGCACGTAGTTAAATACTCCCCTAAAAACTTAATTACCCCTCATTCCCCTGTTTGGGATCAATTCTCGAAAACCCCTTATACTCGTAATCCTCTTTTTTTTTTTCTTTCAGAAGAATAAAGGATCAGTATCTTTCTACTTCGTCATAGTTGCATATTATTATGTATTTATTATTTTCCACTACATTGTAGTTCTAAGTATATATTTGAGTGATATTTATTTTATAAGTATATAATATGTAAGTATATTCTCTTATTGTATGTTTATAAGTATTTATATTAGTGTATAGCTATTTTGATTTTATGTATATTTTTTATTTTATTTTTTCTCTTCTACACTTACACACGTTGTCTACATGTCTATATCTACTTTCCTATCGCAGGTATGCTGGAAGAGATTTCATTAGAAATAAGCATCACCTTTGTACGTATTTTTCTGTTCCTTTCTTCTTGTCTGTTTATCACATATAAATAAATAAGAATAAGCACCTTAAGAGGGGATGTTTTGAAAAACGAATTATGAGAAACTTTGTGTTTTTATGTATTAAGAAGTATTTGTGTTGAGTTTCAAGTTTATGAACTAAAAAATAATTGATTTTTCATACAATCTAAATCTCCCCGATTTCACCCCTTTAAAGGGCTTCTTAGAGCCTACAATGTATGGAATGGAAATTTATTCTGAAATAGATCAGTCCGTTAAGGTTTTTTTCCATAGAATCTTTGACATCCCCCAATCCCCCCTTGTGCCAAGTTTAATGTTTATTGATAACTTAAGGAATAAGATTTTTCAAAAAAATAAAATCACCCCTTTTTACCACTTTACGGGTTGAATTTTTAAAAATCCGTTCTTATCGGATGCCTGCGTCACAATAAATATCTGTTTGCCAAATTTCAGCGAAATCCGTTCAGTGGTTTGAGCTATATGTGTTGATTGATAGTCATCAGTTTTTCCATACAAACTTTGACACCCCCTTTAGGGGGTAGTTAAAAAAAACTGAAATAATCAAACTTTATTATGAAAGCGCTCCCTCTGCATATCAGGATGGCAACCAGTCGAATATCATTTAAAGTGAAGGCACGTGAACATATTCGTAAGAAGTTGGCTGAATCATCCCAGCGCTGATTCGTTTTCTCCCCTACCAATCGTTATTTCACCTGACACTGTTTATTTTGCTTATATTTATGTATGTATGTATCTATTTATATATTAGTTTACTTGATTGTTTTCTTTTTCGAGTTATCTATCCCTTATGTTGCACCTGCCATGTTTTGTCTCTGCATCACCCTAAGGTTGACTGATAGAAATTGCCTCAGGCATAAAGTCCGCCTTTGTACAGTATTTTTTTTACTTGTGCATAAAGTTTTAATAAATAAATAATAAGATACGAATTCGTGCCAAGTTTCAAGTTTATAAACTCAAGGAATAAGATTTTTCAAACAACCGAAATCATCCTAATCTATCCTAATCTATTTCGATTCTCCCGGAGAAGGGGATGGGGGCGTTCTCCGGGGGAGGGGCCCGTGGCTAAATAATAACAGCCGCAAACGTCAATCGATCAGGTTAAGCTACACTTAATTGCCGCGGTTGGTCTGTAGATGGATGACCATCTTTGCATACAGAGACCCGTCCGTGCCTCGGAAAGCACGTTAAGCTATTGGTCCCGGCTGTCATTCATGGATCTTTGATAGTCGTTACGGGAAGTCAGAAGCCCGAAAGTCTGACAACCATTCTTACCAAGGGGTATCGTATTACCCAGTAACTGCGTTGTGGAGGTCAGATCTGCCTATCTGACCTCCACAACGCAGTTACTGGGTTGGTCGGGCTTCTGACTTCCCGTAACGACTATCAAAGATCCAAAAAAAAAAAAAACTAAATATTGAAAAATTACTTTAATTTCGGAAGTCGGTGACCTCGGTCCATTTTCGTTTTTTGCCACTGACTTCCGAAATTAAAGTTATTTTTTTTTTTGGAAGTCGGTTGTTTTTTTGTTTAAAAGTTTTTATTTTTCACTTTTTAGTTATGGCACCTACCCCACAACAATTCGATTACCACTACTTGCTACACCGCACAAACAACAGTGACACAAGATATAGGAAGTGGATTAAGTACGTATTATCGAAGCTAACTCAAAAAGTACCCAAGCAAAGTTAATAAAAATCGGTTAATAATCATTTATAGCCCGAGTGCATCGCATGACAATTCCAATAAGCCCAAACACGGCTAGGGTACATTGTTTAATTACGGAGTTCCGGTGCATACCTTCAGGCTTCATCTTCAGATCAGTTCGATGGTACCATTTTCATCAGAATTATTTATTTAAATTTGCTTCATAGTCGCTTATCTATCTTAATCGAAATATCTGAGACACATGTAAATTAATTTTCAATCATCAGCCTGAACAAAAAATTTGAAGATCCTTACTTCAAAACTGACGGACTTTTATACAAACTTTCATCCCCTATTTTATCCCCTTAGGGGTAGAATTTCCAAAAATCCTTTCTTAGTGCACCTTAGGGGTGCACTAAGAAAGGATTTTTGGAAATTTTTGGAAACCTTATAAGGAACCCACGTGCCAAATTTGGAATCTCTAGACCCAGCGGTTGGGGCTGTGCGTTGATATGTCAGTCAGTCAGTCAGTCAGTCAGTTTCTTCTTTTATATATTTAGATATTATGATAAGATTAATTATCTCCATTACCCACCAATCCCTATAATTTTATCCCTAATAATAACAAAACTATGCCGTTTTTTGTGTTATTTCTTTAATTTTTATTTTCTCTTAATTGTTTACGAATGTGGACTTTATTATTTAACCAGAGGTTCCTTAGAATCTTTTCTATAATTCATAAAAATATCTAATCTTACTCATGCAAGATTTCAGAGATATTTAAGCTTTTTAAAACTGTGTCACCAAATCGTCGTTTATTTTTTCTGTTTAATTTTAGTGGAAAAGTATGAGTTTACATAAAATTTATGATAACACACATTCTAATAAAGTGGTATGTCGATAGTTCTTAGCAGAAGAATAATTCTACACATCTTTTTTGTGTATATTGCCTATGTATATGCCTATTTTTAATTATTATTTTTAAATCTCTTATCGTCTGTCGCAAATCGTTTTTTTTTTAGACTTTATAAGCATAAATATGTTTATAAAGTATCATAAAAAAAACATTTAAAAAAATTGTGCACGACTAGGCTGGCTGAGACTGAGGTGGTGTCAGAGAAAATGAAAAAAGAAAAAAAAAATAACGATGAATGCAATAACATTGTATTATTATCGGAGGAAACTGATAACCTAGATTTGTAAATACAATTATTGAATAATAATATGTACATATTTATATATAATTTTTCAGAGAATGTGTAAACCTATATATTATGGTTCTACCAAAATATGTAAATAAATATGTGTACGATAAACTCAATGTACAGGATATACTTAGATATTTAATAAAATTATTCCAGAGGATATCAGATACTCGTATGCAAAGAAAAGTAACATTCCAGGATTAAAAAAAAATACTTATAATACTCGTATATAGTATATGTACTATAATTATGTCATATAAGTTTAACTCTCCTGAGAATGTGTAAATATACTCATATTATTGTAACTCTCCAAAATCTATGTAATGTATGAATTTGTGTACAATAAACTCAGTATAACCTAATTATAAGAGAGTAAAAATTTGGTCATTCCATTGTGTATTATGTCGTTATATCTAAAACTCTTTTATTATCATGTAAATTAATTTAATACTTTCCCACACTGCACCCTTTCGATTGGTGGTGAAGTCTTGGAAGTACGATAAAAATGTTCAAGCTCTCGGTTTTTTTTTTTAATAAAAGTGTATTGAACTATCATATGATAGGTATGTAATATGCACAACAATATCTCTATCGCATACAAATTGCATTTGGTATTGAGCAGTTGAGCACCCTAAAACCATAGAAATAAATATGAAACTTTAGAAGCATTTTACTGCAAAATCATCTATACTACTTGTTTGAACGCGCTAATCTCAGGAACTGCTGGTTGGAATTGAAAAATTCTTTTTGTGTTGGATAGTCCATTTATTGAGGAATATTATAGGCTATATAACATCACGCTACAACCAAAAGGAGCGGAGCATAAATGAAAAATGTTGCAAAAACGGGAAAAATTATTCCTTTTTGAGAGCTTCCGTTGCGTGCGCTGCGTAAACGGTTTAAGTTACGCAAATATCATGTATGATGGAATTGTTCCTCTTTGAATTTTCTAAAAAAAGTCCGCGACAGCATGTCTATCTTTTAAGATTGACTCACTATAACCTTTTTTATGGTAATCAAATTTGTTCGAAATTAATGCATTATTTGCGAAGGAGTTTTCATAAACATGGTATTAATCCTTATCCAAAGAGACGGTCAGTTAGTCAGAGTCGGCAAGTTGAAGCTAGATGCCCATTCCAATACGTAGATCACTATGGAGAAGAACGGACAAGAAACTCCAAGGACACTCTTTTAAATCAAGATATTACATAATCCTAGGTACATTATTCTTGTTGCTTCTATATGTGAGACAATGTAAAAACTAATAAAACAATTCAAAATATAAAATTACAAATTAAAAATAAGCCCTGGCAGAAGCCTGGCAGTCAAGAGATGACCAGTCCCAACTGACGGCGCCCGTTCACGAACATGACGCATGGATCAGCACCATCCAGCTCAACCATTTTGTAGGGAACCGAATGATCCAACACACGCGCCACCATCAGTGAAACATTTAAGTGAGCATGACATACTCTCAACTGCCATGCTCTTTCAAGTCAACATAAATCATAATAACATAGTAAACGACTCCATGGTATTCACATTTACAAAATTGAAAAAATGCTGCTAAATTATACAGAACTCTAGTTTGCAATGTATTTGAGAGATTAATAAAAATTTACTACCAAAAAAGAAAATAATTATTATCTATTGGAGTATTCAACAATAAAAACATGCTTAAATAAAAACAAAATAAACATTAAGTTCGTAATGTCAGAAAATAAAATAAAAAAGGGGGAAGCAACTTCCAAGTATTCAAATTTTATCTAGTGAGCCCAAGTGGCAGTGGAGCAGGACCAGCATTTAGCCAAGCATTTTTATCTACGATAAATGATAAATGATTTTATTTCTGTAAGTAGGTTTTTACAAACACTTTTACACGTCAATCATATTTTAAAACTAGATGAGGTCGGCATTTCGTATCTGACTACTCTGAGAAGAAAGACCGAAACAAACTCAGAGGTCACAGTCTCTTTTAAAGTCCAGACATAATCTTGGTCAAATCATGTGAAGACCATGTAGACTGGTGTCTGGAATGGTCTTTTGAAGAAAGAACCACACAGATTGAGTGGACCTGTCCATTCAGTGCACGCATTTGTCAGTAATCGTGCAGCTCAACTCAGAACATAAGGAGCTCAACGATTCGACGAACAATACCAAAGAAAGGACATTTGGGCAGGCCGCATAAATTACTCAAACTGCCATACTATGAACAGGAAAAAAAAAATATATATACAGGGTGTTTGGCAGAACGTTGAACATACGAAAATGGTGGATAGGTGGGGTCATCTGCTACTTACTCAGGCCTAATTTATTTGGCCCTGGCCCCCTGGATATTAAAAAAAAAAATTTTTTGCTTTCTTCTAGTTTCACCACTTTCTTAACTTTAAAGTGTAATTTGTATTAAAAATGGGTAAAACAGGCAATATTTTTATTTATTACATCTTTCTGTAAGTTTGAGGAGTCATAACTTTTTTTCTAGCTAACATCTGAATAAAGCAATAATTTTATAAGAATCTGCCAATATTAAAGATAAAAAAATAAACTAAAATATTGCCTGTTTTACCCATTTTTAATAAAAAAATACACTTTAAAGTTAAGAAAGTGGTGAAACTAAAAGAAAGCAAACAAATTTTTTTTTTATATTCAGGGGGCCAGGGCCAAATAAATTAGGGCTGAGTAAGTAGCAGATGACCCCACCTATCCACCATTTTCGTATGTTCAACGTTCTGCCAAACACCCTGTATACTGAGTAGGAAAAAAATAAAAAATAAACAAAGACCCACATAGTCTTCACATTCACAATAATTAAAATAATAACATTATACTTCACAAGTAAATATTCATGTCAATGTGTATAAAGCAATCACAATAAAAAAAAGTTTCAATATATACAATTTGGAGCAGCTCAATCCCAAGCCTTTTTGTCCTCAATATAATCTTTAATGGTATAAAAGGCTTTCTGGCACAACTTACGTTTAATGAATGATTTGAATTGATTAATGCTTAGATCTTGAACGTGGCTTGGAAGTTTATTATAAAAGCGTATACATTGACATCTGAACGAACCTCCTATTTTCTTGAGCCGTGTTTTAGGTACAATATACATGTGTTTGTTCCTAGTATTTATATTATGGATATCACTGTATTTTTTAAACAATTTTATGTTTTTATGGGCATATAAAAAATTTCAAAAATATACTGAGAAGGCACAGTCATAACATTAATTTCCTTAAATTTCTCTCTGAGAGAGTGTCTCGAACTTAATTTATAAATTGATCGAACAGCTCTTTTCTGCAAAACAAAGATAGACTGAATGTCGGCGGCATTTCCCCACAACAGAATACCGTACGACATTACACTATGAAAATAACTAAAGTACACTAAACGGGCTGTCTCTATGTCAGTTAATCATCCAACTTATAATATGCTTGTCTGCATAGTGTGCGTTTAATGCACGTTTTAAATTTCTTCTCATTTAGTTGAAGAATATCGAGTGGTATTTTATTATAACATTTTACACAGTACCCCATAAAAGAAGTGTGTACTTTAGACAATCTGAAGCGTGGTTGATCTAATTTGTTCCTATTTCTAGTGTTAAAATTATGCCTGTCACTTATTTTACTTTACTAGTAATACTAAATAATGTGTAACCACACTATTGACGGGTAAATAGAAATAAGAAGTATTATCTTGGTAACACCTTATATTCTACATGATTATTTTTAATAATAATTTATAAATATTACATGTAAAAAAAATACTATTAAAAATGAGGCCTAATCATTGATATACATATCCTATACAAACATACCTTCCATTTTTCTAAAGAAGAAACCTACGTCTAACCTATACACAAATATACATTCGCTTTTAATTTATTGTTCATTTTTAAGTATTTTCTGAGCTACATTTATAACTTAACTAGCTTCTGCCCGCGACTTCGTCCGCGTTAAATTTCTTGTTTCCCCCACCCACCCCGTCGCAACACATTGCCTGCCCGTGCTTTTACTTCGTTTACGCATAAACTTACATTTAAAAAAAATGGTGTTCTAGTTAATAGGAATGTAATTCTTCCTCAAGAATTGGGCTGTAAAAGGCAAAAAGATTTTTTCAAATCCAACTCGCAGTTCCAGAGATTAGCGCGTTCAAAAAACAAAAAACCGGCCAAGTGCGAGTCGGACTCGCGCACGAAGGGTTCCGTATCATCTATACAAATCCTTATCCTTACTAATATTATAAATGTGAAAGTAACTCTGTCTGTCTATCTATTTGTCTGTCTGTCTGTCTGTATGTTACGTTTTCACGCCTAAACCGCTGAACCGATCGACCTGGGATATAGAGAAGGACATAGGCTACTTTTCTACGCGATAACCGACATCCACGCGGGCGGAGCAAAAAAAACGGCAAAAAAATCATGTCCGTTGTATGGGAGCCCCCCTTAAATATTATTTTTTTCTGTTTTTTAGTATTTGTTGTTATAGCGTCAACAGAAATACATCGTATGTGAAAATTTCAACTGTTTAACTATCACGGTTCATGAGATACAGCCTGGTGACAGACGGACGGACAGACAGACAGACAGACAGACGGACAGCGGAGTTTTAGTAATAGGGTCCCATATTACCCTTTGGGTACGGAACCCTAAACACTAACTCTTCAGCTTTAGAATAGACTACCTCGCAGAGTTGATCATTATTTTGCTGTGGAGTTATTATAAAACAGTTATATCTCCTAAGATATTCATTGAAATTAAATGATGTAAGGGCAACTTTGTTCAAAATTAAATACTTGTGATGAATAACGTATTTATTTGGATAAGGATTAATACCATGTTTTTGAAAACTCCTTCGCAAATAATGCATTAATTTCGAACAAATTTGATTACCATAAAAAAGGTTATAGTGCGTCAATCTTAAAAGATAGACATATGCTGTCGGGAACTTTTTTTTAGAAAATTTAAAGAGGAACAATTCCATAATACATGATATTTGCGTAACTTAAACCGTTTACGCAGCGCACGCAACGGAAGCTCTCAAAAAGGAATAATTTTTCCCGTTTTTGCAACATTTTTCATTTATGCTCCACTCCTTTTGGTTGTAGCGTGATGTTATATAGCCTATAATATTCCTCAATAAATGGACTATCTAACACAAAAAGAATTTTTCAATTCCAACCAGTAGTTCCTGAGATTAGCGCGTTCAAACAAACAAACAAACAAACTCTTCAGCTTTATATATTATTAGTATATTAGTATTAGTATATTAGTATTAGTATATAGATATAGATTAATAGACCAAAGCATAAAATATTTTTCCCATTAACTCGGGTAACAGGTGAGCAGCTGGTATCACACAATGTCAACTGACAAATGTCAAGTGACGATGACTTACCACAATAATGAGTTGCCGCATTCACGGAGCTATTGTTTTTAGATAGCGCGGTATCTAGTCGAGTGCAGCGAGGCCAATCATTTATCTAAGCCTTATCCAAATAAATACGTTATTCATCACAAGTATTTAATTTTGAACAAAGTTGCCCTTACATCATTTAATTTCAATGAATATCTTAGGAGATATAACTGTTTTATAATAATTCCGCAGCAAAATAATGATCAACTCTGCGAGGTAGTTATTCTAAAGCTGAAGAGTTAGTTTTTAGGGTTCCGTACCCAAAGGGTAAAATGGGACCCTATTACTAAAACCCCGCTGTCCGTCCGTCTGTCTGTCTGTCTGTCTGTCTGTCCGTCTGTCACCAGGCTGTATCTCATGAACCGTGATAGTTAGACAGTTGAAATTTTCTCAGATGATGCATTTCTGTTGCCGCTATAACAACAAATACAAAAAAAACAGAAAAAATATATATTTAAGGGGGGCTCCCATACAACGGACATGATTTTTTTGCCGTTTTTTTTTTGCTCCGCCTGCGTGGATGTAGGTTATCGCGTAAAAAAGTAGCCTATATCCTTCTCTATATCCCAGGCTATATTCCTGCCAAATTTCATGTCGATCGGTTCAGCGGTTTAGGCGTGAAAACGTAACATACAGACAGACAGACAGACAGACAGATAGACAGACAGACAGAGTTACTTTCACATTTATAATATTAGTAAGGATTTGTATGGATGGTACGGAACCCTTCGTGCGCGAGTCCGACTCGCACTTGGCCGGTTTTTTGTTTTTTGAACGCGCTAATCTCTGGAACTGCGAGTTCGATTTGAATAAATCTTTTTGCATTTTACAGCCCAATTCTTGAGGAAAGAATAACATTCCTATTAACTGGGACTCAATTTTTTTTTAATGAAAGTTTATGCGAAAATGTAGTAAAATCACGGGCAGGCAATGTGTTGCGACGAGGTGGGTCGGGGGAACAATAAATTTATCGCGGACGAAGTCGCGGGCAGAAGCTAGTGTCTAATATGTGCCAAAAAATCATTGCTATGTGGCTATAGTAGTGGAAAAATTAAAAAATGTTTTTTAAATACATAATTTTGGATTTGTTCGAAATTCTATGGAAAACTAAAAATCGCCGTAACTTCTGCTCTAAGTACATCTGCACTTCGGGAGTTCTACTCTGACAATTGAAATAGTTTGTAGTATCCATTAAACAAACGACAAGAGGATGTCCGCTTTTAAGGTCATTTTTCACACTGTGCGTTGTCGGAAGATGTTGCGGGGTTTTCCCCGTCGAGCAATAAAAGGGTTTAATGCAGCTTGGAAAGCTTCCTTCGTAAGTTTTGACACAAGTTCGAGGTGGATGGCTCTAATATATGACGTTTAGTAGCCTTGTCAGTGGCATTTAAGTTAATAGAAAAGGAAAATGTGTCACTTAAACTCTTCCATAGGAGCCCCAGTCTTCGACTGCTCGTTGTCACTCAGGTCCACAACATCCGAAACGTCGTGTTCACCGCTAAGCGCCTGCAGCACCTGACTGAAGTTGGAACGCCATTTCCGAAGATTGTACTTTGCTGACCGAAGAGCATCGTCAACACAGCGACTTTTCTCTAAAGTTTCTGAAACAGAGGATCCACCGGACAAGTAGTCATCCACGTAGAAATCACGTGCTATCGAAAACTTTGTTGAAGAATCTGAGCACCCTTCAGCCAGTTGAAATAATCACCTGGTAGCTAAAAACGGTGCTGATGCCGTGCCACAAGTTACGGTATTAAGTGTGTACTCCTTTAACGGATGTGTTGGTTCTGTCCTCCAAAGGATTTTTTGTAAAGGACGATTATTGTCATTAACAAAAGTTTGTCGATAAATATTTTCAATGTCCGCGCTTATGCCAATTTTATGCTGACGGAATCGAAGCAATATAGACAACAAATCATCCTGGATAGGGGGACTAACCATCTGTATTTCGTTAAAGGACTTACCTGATGTAGTTCTGGCGGAAGCGTCAAAAACTACTCTTAATTTGGTGGTGGTTCTTGACTCCTTCAGAACACCATGATGTGGTAAATAATTTGAACGTGTTGAGTCGAGTAGGTAGTCGATTCAGACATGTGCCCCAGCTCTATGTAGTCATTAACGAAGTCAACATATAGGCTTTTAAGGCGAGGATCTCTACCCAAACGACGTTCAAGAGATAGGAATCGCTGCTTAGCCATCATGTATGAATCACCCAATACGTCCAGTGACTCTTTCAAGGGAATACTTACCACAAATCGCCCATCAGAATTACGATATGTGGTATCTATAAACTGTTATTCACACGATCTTTCTTCACCATAGTGTTTATGTATAGACGACACAGCAATTCCCAAAACTGATCTAAATCTACTTGTAAGTTGTTAGTGTGCATACAAACAAAGAGGAATCAGATTGATGATAAGCACCCGAAATGACCCAACCTAATTTTGACTCAAGCAAAATGGGCATATGAGTACCTAATGCGATACAGCCAGTGCCTATGATACCCCAAAAGACTTCCGCATCGACAAGGACGTCGATTGAAGACGGAACTTAATAAGTGGGGTCCGCAAGACGCACGTTCGTAGGTATACGAATATTGCTAGTATATCAACAAAAGTATTAATTAGGAACTGATGCTGATACTTTCGGTATTACGAGGCAGTCAATGTTCAGTTCGTACTCACTATCATCAATTGATTTTAATGACACTGAGCACCCCTGAGTACAACTAGAAACATAATAATTTATACCTGTTACCTTGGACTTGGTAATATAGGTAGGAACATGTAGCTTACGAACAAAGTCCTCCGAGATGAAAGGAGAATGATCATCAAGAATGAAAAAAAAAACCCAGAGCGAACAGATACAGGATGTAGCTCAGAATGTTAGTGATATTTAGTGATATCATTCTGTAAATATTTCACTATTAGATTCGATGGCTAAATGTGTGATATTGTGCTATTTGTTTTTTATCAGGTGTGCTTTTTTTTTCTTTTCTCTTCGCTTTGGGTATATCCGACGATATAAATACATATTCTCACGCCCATAATCCCATAGGAGTAGGCAGAGACTGCAGATTGTCAATAAAATATCTATAGTCCACTTTTCGCCGCTTTTCTGCGAGACAGCGTGATGAGTGGCAAACTCTGTCGCCGCCGTTTGAACGTTGATACGACATTCAATAGTGTTATTACACTTCCATGGCCATTAGGTTTACCTAATGGCCATGGAAGTGTAATAACACTATAGATTAGATTTAGCGGTTAAAGTAACAATACTGGAGGAAAACGTACTTATTGCATGAAAAAAAAAAACAAAAACATACTTACTAAACACACCTACATAGTAAGAATTTAAAAAATAAACATAATACAACATTGATTTAATTATTTACTTCATACGAAAACTGTTACATAATAGATAGGTACAACATAATTCTTACGGACTGCAATGACCAGCGGTCAGTAGTCCATCTGTATGCAAATGTTTGTTTGATTGACTGTACAAAAATATTCCTGGTTATCTTTAGGAATTAGTGAAAACCGCATTAAAATCGGTCCAGCAGTTCTCAAGTGATGCGCTTACAAACCAACATCATTTAATTTTATTTATTTATAAATAAAACATATATTATTATATGTATAATATTTTTATTTATTTATAAAAATAAATAAATGCTAGATTGTTTAATTATTATTTAAAATGGGTCAGTAGTGATTGTGGTCGTGAAAAATAACTCATTTCAAAAATTAATCATGAAAATAAATCATTTGTTCCCTTAATTTATGTTCGCTTAACTCATCAAAACTAATGATTTTTTAATTCGCGATTTCAGGTTTGGTCCCAAAATAAAACTTGTTCATAATGATGAGTACAATGACCCCTTAAGAGGATGCCCATGAATTCATTTTCACCCTGTATATATATATTTATTTATTTAAGCCGTGTGGTGTCGGTTACGACCAACGCCTTCTTCTCGGCGTGTCGTAAAAGTCGAATAAGAGACTTACGGTGGCGACAGAGTTCGCCACTCATCACACTGAGGCTCTCAGAAAAGCGGCGAATAGTGGACTATAGATAGTTGATTGACAATCTGCTGTCTCTTCCTACTCCTATGGGATTATGGGCGTGAGTAAATGCCTGTATATCGTGGGATATACCCAAAGCGAAGCAATCTTAAAAAAAAAATATTATTATATTATAAATATATTATTATATTATATATATATTTTTAGATATAAGCAAAATAAAAGACAAAAAAGATACACCTGAACCTGGGGTTTTTGCACCTGAAGTCGAGGTGGTGTTGGTGTGAATTTTATTTCATGACAACTAATTTTATTCCACACCTTTTTAATTGCGATAAAAATAGTCAGATTTAGCTAGACAATCAAAATTTTAGATTTGAAAGAGATTTGATTGCCATTTTCACAAAATTAATAACTCAGTGCCATCTTAGTGCTGTCATTATTACAATTTCAGAATGGTACATCGTCGTTGTACAATAACATTTTGGTGATTTTTAGTCTAGTTTAGAGGCATTTGTGGCAAGAGAATCGGCACCATTTTACAATTTATTAACGTAATACTGTAAAGTTCATTACGTTAGTCAGTTGTATTGTTGTTTTTGTGTTGTTGTTGATTGTTGTTTTTGCAACGGATAATGTACGGTGGCCCACACATCAGGTTACCACAAACTGTCAAATTTTCTCGTTCGATTTTGAACTTAATCATCAACAGTTTAAAGTTTAAAATCGTTTGGAGAAATCTGACCGTTTCGAGTAACTTGATGTGGGCCACTATACAAATTCACACCTAGGTTGTTTCGTTTTATTTATCGTTTTAATTATGTTTCAGTTCTGAAGTCATTGATAGAACATTTGCTGATGACGAATCCTTTCTCATAGAGACAGAAAATGAGGACTCAGTCTTTGCCAGGTAAACAATTTATTATTATAATTTCAGGATATTTTGCCCATTTAAATATTTATATAGGTTAACTTTTTAGTATAAATATTTTTTCCACCAAATTGTGTGTATTGTGTGGTAAAATGCCATGTATGGGTAGAAGACGCTTAAACAAACAAAGTATATCCTGAGATACATAGTACCTGTAATGTAATGTAATATAATGTACCTAATAATACTTTTTGTTCATAGAAAGAAAATCAGATTATAGTGCACAATTCTTAATGAGCTTTTTTTTTTTTTTTAGAAAAACGATGTTGTACAAGAGATGCGAATAATAAATATAACAAAAAAAAAATAAAGACCAAGAAGTATGCTCACATGGGAATATGCTGTTGTTTGAAATCTGTAGAAATTATAGCTAAACGTAAATTAGGGCTAGTTTCTAATTTAAAACTAAAATGCAATATGTGTAACGAAACGTTTATCATTTGTTGCAATGACCCTGAAATTTATATAGATACTAGCTTTTGCCCGCGGCTCCGCCCGCGTAGAAGTCGGTTATCGCGTAAAAAAAGTAGCCTATGTCCTTCTCCATATCCCAGGCTATATCTCTGCCAAATTTCATGACGATCGGTTTAGCGGTTTAGGCGTGAAAATGTAACATACAGACAGACAGACAGACAGAGTTACTTTCACATTTATAATATTAGTATGGATAAAACAAAAGGTATATTCATAAAACACGTAAGCTAAAACATCAATCATTAAATTATCTTTAAAACGGTGAAGGTTTCAGAAAAATACGCTCGATAGATTTTGCGTGATTCTCAGTTTTTTATCCGCGTTAGACATAACTTTATAAATTAACTAGCTGACCAGACAGACTTCGTTCTGTCAAAAGCTTTAGTATAAACTCCACTGCTCTACCCTACCCTACCCTACCTACCCTACCTACCTACCTACCTACCTACCTACCTACCCTACCTACCCTACCTACCTACCTACCTACCCTACCCTACCCTACCCTACCCTACCCTACCCTACCCTACCCTACCTACCTACCCTACCCTACCCTACCCTACCTACCTACCTACCTACCTACCCTACCCTACCCTACCCTACCCTACCTACCTACCTACCCTACCCTACCCTGCCCTACCCTACCCTACCCTACCCTATCTACCTACCTACCTACCCTACCCTACTCTACCCTACCCTAATTTTTCGTAAAGATCATAAAAAAATAAAAATAAACCTGAATTTTCTTTGCTATAAACCTCACGAAGCCCGAGACCTTTCCAACGAATGCAAAACCGTGGAAATCGGTTCGTGCGTTCTGGAGTTATAGCGTCAGGAAGGAAAACCCGACTTATTTTTATATAGTAGATTAATA
This sequence comes from Dryobota labecula, assembly GCA_947523025.1. Lineage (NCBI taxonomy): Eukaryota > Metazoa > Arthropoda > Insecta > Lepidoptera > Noctuidae > Dryobota > Dryobota labecula. The sequence goes on along the minus strand of OX383283.1, from coordinate 33,260,768 downwards.
CAGTTGCGGGTGCTATAGCAATAGGATGTGGCAAAACACAGCTAAATGAATTCTGTGCGTCCTGTGAAAAGTGATATAAGTCAACTTATATCGAATGTGATATTATTGTTGCACCTTCATCAGAAAAAAATGCTCTATTATTCTGTCTAATTAACATTTAGATACGTCTATTAGTTTTCAAGATCGTATGGTACATCTAAGACGAAATGGCGTGTTTTGATAAATATTTTTGTGTAAATAAATACACATTGACATGTATCGTTCACAATATTCAAGTTATGAAATAAATAATTGTGTTTTAAGATGTATCTCAAGTCATATCATTATTCACATATATTTATTACGTTACACGTTTTTTTTTTTAAACAAAACTTTATAATGAAAAAATATAATGAAGACAACATTAAGTTCGTTTGGGCCGATGTAAAACTTCTACGGTTTGACAAGACGTTCTTTCCGTGCCTTAAATATAAAACGGATTTGCGAGGTGATGACTTAAATATGATCTCGTTTGCAAAAATATCACCTTTCACCAAAGCTTCACACAAAGTGTAAAGCGATACAACTCATTTAGAATCATTATACACGATCATTCATTTGGTGTGTTTTGATACAACATATAGCTTTTTTTAAATATCTCTTACTGCAGTAACGCCTTTTGAGCTGGAACATAATAGGTTGTAAACAATACGACACTAAATACAAATTATGTCACTATTTTTGTAAAATTATTATCCTAACAAAATTTTATAATTTTTTACACACAAAAACTACTATATTGTAAAGTTGACATTTTCGAGATGTATCAGTTTTCACAGGACGCACAGAATTATTAGCCGCAATGGATTTACCCCATAACATATTTACTAAAAGAATGGACACAGTAAATAATCTTTGTACATAAATATACACACAAACTCTCTAACTCCAACTGCTACGATCCTTACATATCTATTTTACTTACTTCGTTTACAAACGTTCATACATCTGGTCATACACGCACACAAATCCCACATCTTTGTTTTATGTTTTTGTCTATATTAAACGTTTTGACCGCCATGTCAAAAAAGCAAAAACTTGCCCTCGGCACCAAACTACGAATTCATCCTTTCGAGATTTTGTCATCTTATGCTAATATAGATGAAATATAAATAAAGAAGTTCTACTAATATAAATAAGGATGAATCAAGGAACATAATTAGCAAAGAAAAAGGAGTTTTATGAGCTTTATTTACAGATTTACGTATAAAGGCAACAAACAGGCGCGACACGCTACGCGACACAAAGACACCGCTCGTCGCGCGACACGCGGTGCCTTTGTGTCGCGTCGCGTGTCGCGCCTGTTTGTAGGAGCCTTAAAAGTCTGTATGTAGTCGTGACCGTGGCTTGCTGGGCACATTTTGGTTTGACATCTATACATGACTGTGGCGGTCAAAAGGTTAATTAGTATTTCCTATTCATGTATGGACACAATTATTACTTACGTAAATATAATATAAACCAAGTTATTGAATGCAAATTAATAAAACAATATGATTACAATCTTAATTCATTATCAGAATATTAGGTACCTTATTTATTAAACTTACATTTAAAAAAATTGGATTGCGATCAAAAATCAGGCAGAATAGTCCTCACCGTCTGAAACGTATGGTTACCGCGACGAAATTACGAGCGTACACTGAGGGGTCGCGGGGGTGACGCATTATGCTCCGCCCATTCGCTCGAGGTTGCTGGCACTTATCGTTGACTTAATACTACAGTCATCTTGAGTTACTAATACTACCTACTGCTATAGACTAATACCGTCCCTGATTCAACACGCTTTTGAAGACTCAAACATTCAAGAGTCAAGTCAAAAAAGTGTTCAGTTCAACTGCACACTATTTTGTCAAACCTCCCCCAGCGCCACTTGATCACAAAGGCGTGCGCAGTTGACGCGAATTGAACACGGGCTAGTAGAATGCCGTAGTAATATAAAAGCGTGCATATTTCGCGAGATCGGTGTCGCTAGTTGGACACGGAAAGGGAAAGACGCGGCGTGGGGGGCCCGCGCTCGGCCGTCGCTGTCACTGTCCGGACAGCGACGGCCGAGCGCGGGCAGCGACAGCGGGAGCCAGCCGGCCGGCTGGCTCCCGCTGTCCCCGCGTCCCGCGTTCACTGCCGCCAGCGCGCGGCGATGTTGAGTGATGCGGAATGTAATGTTCGTGTTTTTGTACTTACTTTTTGGCTATTATAATTTCAATTTGTTTACCGTATTCTCTCTCCATGTAACTGAATGGCCATTGCCTGGTGGTTAAGCATTCCTAGACCTCTGTAATTTTTATTATTAAGGTTTTTCTGTTGATTTATAATACTCTCACAAAGAGATTTAAGATACAATAGAGAGGCTATGCAAAGAAATGTCATACAAAAACTGTGATCCCATGTCTCAGTGACGCCATCTAGCATAATATAGCAAAATTAGAGCGGCAATTGGAAACATCATAACACAAAAAACAGCTAACATTAATTTATTTATTCAGCTATCACTCGGTAGGTGGCCAGTGTGGTCAGTGTTGCCAGATCCGATTTTCAATTGGTGGAATAAGCCTGAAAAACCTATTATAGTTCAAATCAGGTAAATAAATATCGAAAACTAACTAAATGTCAAAAACTAAACAAACTAAGCAACACTTGTCTCAGAAAAAAAAAAAATAGAATTTTATTCGCTACTCATTGTTCGTGTCACCATCTATGACTAGTGTGACTAGGTCAGTCTAGTAGTATCAGTTTCAGTGTGTTTTTCTGTACATTTTTAAATAAAATAATTTTAAACGTGCCTCGTTGCCGTTTCGTTCGTTTGCCTCCGAATTATTATATCACAAAGTGTCATGTATCCGAGGAGCGGTCCAAAATCCGTAGATCTATGGATAAATTCTTAGGTCTGGCAATACCGGGTGACGTCAAGTAGAAACTATAAAACCTTTGGTAGGGATTTCATCATACAAATATAAAGGTATCGATAATATTGAAAAAGTTAGGTAGGTACCTACTAAGGCAATTTTTTTTCGCGTTTGTATAGATTGAAACAAGTGCCGAAAAAATTGGAAAGCAATAAAATGACTAGTAGTTTCAATGTTTACGAGTTATTTATTTACAAAATTCTTTTTACATGGAAATTACTAAATTATCGTTATTAGACGTGGGTTCGATTTCCACAGGACACAAATATGTATGTGATGAATTTATGTATATAAATTTTCAAATCTGACTGATAGTTTTAGAGATTAGCGCGTTCAAACAAACAAGCAAACGAACTCTTCATCTTTAGTATTAGTATACACACATCAACAGAATCTAGGGATATTTTATATTTCTTCAAATATCTATAAATCTATGAAGAATTTTCTGATATAGTAAATGGAAGAATGATAGGTTATTTTAAGGTCTTTAATAAAAAATAAAAAATGTTTTGTGATTTTTTTGTTTTATATAAAAACTAGCTTTTGCCCGCGGCTTCGCCCGCGTGGATGTCGGTTATCGCATAAAAAAGTACCGTATGTACTTCTCCATATTCCAGGCTATATCTCAAATTTCTAACTTATTATTAATTTTAAAGTGATTCACTATGTGAATAGAAACCGAAACAAATGACAATCATTTAATATAATAAAAGTACTTATGTTCTGAACGTCGTATGAGTCTTTACCTAAAGATAACAAACACAAAACCAAAATACGAAATTTAACTCAATTTCTTAAAGCTTAATCAAATCAATTTTACAAAATTATAACACGAAATAAAAATGCGACACTAATATTCATTTTAAAATAATTCACGGAAGTACCAAGAACGTGAAAACAAAACGAATTAACCTCCGAAATGTCGCATGATACACCGTTTGTGCTGAGATATCGTTCGAAATGTCTAATGAACACCCTTGGTGCATAACTTTTCTAAGGGTCACGTTCGCAATTGGACGAAATATTTGACATTTATTTTGTACTTGCAACACGATCTGGCTGTAGAATTCGATTAATCGACTAATACTTGACCGGTATTAATACATTTTAGCGGGAACACCACTAAAAACAAAAAAAAAATGTTTATGGTCGTGTGGCGGTGTGGCGCGATGCATAATGTAAACAAACATTTATCAAGGTTATACATGCGTAAAGTAATGGATTCAATGAGAAAACCGTTTAATCATAGAAGAATCTTATACAGAATTACTGAGGAATAAGTGTAGATTTCGTATTAAGTGTTACGAGTAGTTTAACGAAAAGTGATAAATATGTCAGTGAAAAAGTAACGAAAGTTTTGGAATGCACAAATTTTGATCATTTGGCCGCCGTGTTTAGTAATGTTTTTATGATAAATATTCTTGTATACTGTTTGAAATACACATAAGTAGCTAGCTTATTTATCTACGAACATAATTTGGCTAATTACTTCTGATATTATAGCGTATTGTTATCGTAATCGTGTTTCCAAGAGTAAAATTCGGCAAACAAATACCTACAAAAAGACAATAAAATGGATAAAATTCAAAAAAATTCAAAATTCAAAATATTTTATTTCACATAAACCTACATGGGCACTTATGAAACGTCAGAAGCTAGGTGCACGGTTCGAGTTAGTCGTTTCCTATGGAGAAGAGCCGGCAAGAAACTCCACGGTTACTCTTTTAAAAATAATTGGCTTTACAATATCATTAAATAACAGTGATAAGTAATAGGTAAGGGAGGACAGTGTAGGCCTTTCAACAATTACCAGGTACTTAACAAAATAGAAAACCGCCAACAAATCTACACTCTACTAGGCCTACAACGTTCTCACATTCACAAAATATAAAATAATCTAAGTATATAAAATATTAATGACATGATTGCAATTACAACTACAGTAACATATCTGAATAAATATCATGTCCACAAAAGCCACTAATAAAGAATTGGAATTCGATTTGTAAGTAAATAATGTCAAATATAGTATGTTATCCTTATTAGATAGACATATGCCATCGCGGACTTTTTTGAAGATCTTTATAAGATACATAATTCCACCATACATTATTTTGTTATATCTCAAAGGGTTTAGACAGCGTTTTCGTTGAAAGCTCCTAGACGGCGTATTTTTTTCCGACACTTCCAACAAATATCGTTAATTTATACAAAAATGTATACAAAAACTTAACAAATTATATACTAAAACCTTCCTCAAGAACCACGCTATCCATTGGTGAAAACAGCATGAGAATCGGTGCAGTAGTTTTTGAGTTTATCGCGAACAGACAGACAGACAGACAGACAGATAGACAGACAGACAGATGCGGCGGAGGACTTTGTTTTATAATATGTAGTGATGCTATTATTTTTAATCGCCTTAGTAAATTTGTATGATAAAAAAACTTCATTACTTCTTATAAAACTATTAATTTTAATAAAATTTGAAAAAATATTGAAAAAATATTATAAAAAATCAGTGTTGCCACCTCTTACATTAATTACACATCGACATCGATTGTTCATACTTAAAATTAAATTGTCAATATCTTGCTGCGGTATGAGGTCCCATGTTCTTTGCATGTGTTCGTAAAGTTGTTGTTCCGTCGTCAAATTTGGAAATCTCTCAAAGCTTTTCGTTGTAACATATCTCAGGCATGCTCGATAGGATTTAAGTCGGGCGACTGTGCAGGCCAATCCAAAACTTGAATACCGTGGTCTCGGAGAGTGGCCGACACCAGCCGCGCCGTATGGGAAGGAGCATTATCGTGCATGAGTAGAAATTCCTGGCCCATTTGGATTCTGTGTGGGACAATAACAGGCTCTACTACCTCTTCATGGTATTTTTGTGTAGTCATGTTGCTTCGGATCTAAACTGGCTGGGTTCGTCCGCCAAGACGAATTCCTGCCCACACCATGATTGTCCCGCCTTGGTATGAGTGGACCTCCTGAGGGTGCCGTAGACGGCTAACTCTCCCTGGAGTTCTCCAAACGCGTGTTCTTCGTGAATCGGGATGAAACCCAAACCGGGACTCATCGGTGAATAGCACCAAAGACCATTGTTCGTCTCTCCATTGTAAATGCTCGCGAGCCCAGGAAAGCCGCCGACCGCGATTGCCATGTCGCAATGCTGGAACACGTAGCGGTCTTCGAGCATGAAGACCAACTTCATGCAACCTCCTTTGCACGGTTTGGTCGCTTACCAGCAGCTGGTGGTCCTCCTGGAGTCTTTGTACTAGTTGCATCGCTGTGATATTGGGTTGTCTTCTGGCGGTCATTTGGAGAAATCGATCCTGTCTCTGCGTAGTAACACGATATCTACCCGTGTGCCGATTAGCCACATCCCCAGTACTGCGATAACGTGACCACAACCTTGATATCACGTTTTGGCTGGTGTATAGGGCCTCAGCAACGACGCTTTGAATAGCACCATTTTCTAACATGCCCACGGCTCGTAACATTTCATCTCGACTCAAATGACGACGTGACATGATTCTTAAAGCTCACACGGCACGTTAAATTAAAAAAGAAAAACAATCTAATCCCTTTTCATTAATTAATATTAATAAAACAATTTTAATTTTCCTTAACGTAACGAATTACTAACAATTTTGCCGCCGTATTTTGTTGTTTCTTTTGTTTTTTTTTTTAATTTACATTTTTAAATTTTGAAAATAGAATAAAAGAGGTTTCAATATGTATATAAAATTTTTATGGAAACTAAAAATATTTTAAACTATAAATTCGTAAATAATTTAGGATTAAGATATCCCTAGATTCTGTTGATGTGTGTAGATTGTCAAAGAAGCTTAGCTCTGAAGCAGACACTTAGAAAAAATCGTGATTTAACAGATTTAAGCATAATTTTGATGAAGCAGATGGAAGCCAATTTTCTTCTCTACGGTTTATTTGAACAAACCGTATCCACTTTCACGTTCTAGATTATTAACATTTGGAAACCTAGTAACAGAAACCTACATGAACGAATAGTACTTGTTCATTTATTGGCATCTAAATAAAATGACATGATTATATTCAAACAGTATTATATTTTAAGAAGACTGCCGAACTGAAACGACGTTAGACGATGCACGGCCTTCAAGCCACACCTCCGTGCCCGTCGGAGTGGGGAGCGTGAGGTTTTTTCGTTACGGAATTTCTGGATTCGGTCCCCGCGCTCAAGGCCCGCGATAGAAGCTATGCAATAGCTTAAAACTTTTTGGTTTTAAATTGTAAAAAAATAATAATTGTATGATCATTATCTTAATAACATAAAATATGCAAGTGTAACGAAAGGAACGACAAATGAAACGTTATCGTCGAGTAAACTAAACGCACGCTAGGAGACGTCCTAAGGTGACCGCGCTCTTTAATTCGCATATTAACAAAATTCACATACTTAATTATTCACAATTATCTTCATATCAAATAGCATAGCAATAGCAATTCCCATGCCATGACTAATGAATTCGCATGCTAATGAAAATAATGCGAAATCGCATTAACTGCCATTTGCCATCACTATAGCGCTCTAATCTATAAACACACACTGTTACAATACGTTCGTAAGTATTTGCACGAACACACGCACCACGCGTAGTCGATCGATAGCCGGAGCGGAGCAGCGAGCGACGCAACCCTCCCGTCTGAATGCTAAAGCACGACTGCCTCGCGCGCCCGCGCAGGGCACGTCTTGGCCTTTATCTCAAAATGGGTGAATTCCTTGGCAATTGTTGATTAATTTACAATTGTGCTTTGGTGATTCTGTGGTACCTCTAACTACCTATTTTTCAGTGTAAAAAAATATTTTCAAATAACAAAGCCGTTTAGTAGGAGTATGGAATAAAAGCCAAAATATTGCGTGATGCTATATAGCCTATAGCTATATAGCATCACGCTAGGCCAATTAGAAGCCGAGCAGAAAAAAAAATTATATTAATACCAGTTCCTGAGATTAGCGTGATCAACCAAACAAACTCTCCAGATTTATAATATTATACAGGGTGTAAAAAGACCCATCACAAAGCGCGCATTCATCTACGCATTCTGTACATCAAACTAAGTAAGTTTGTGCAAAAATAATTGCTGGGTTTTGGTATGAAAATTCGCTGTTATGCGCTGTATAGTGTGCAATGTAACGCACGCAAAACTTTGTGCTTATGGGTGCAAGCAACGGTACAGGAGTCGTCGGTGTATTTAAAGTTTAGTTATAACAATTAAAAAAAATGGAACTTTGACCTTCAATATCTCCGTAACCAGAAGGTTCCCAGGCATGGTCCAGTACAAAAAAATATCACAATGACGGGAAGAATAAGTGACTCTCGGCTTGTTATATTTTAAAATTATGATATAAATTATCTCCTAAGATGGTGATTGAAATCAAGTGATGTCAAGGGCAATTTAGTTCACATTTAAATACTTGTGATTAATAACATATTTATTTGGATAAGGATTAATATTATGTTGATAAAACTCCTTCGCAAATAATTTCGAACAAATTTAATTACCATAAAAAAACCGGTCAAGGGCGAGTCGGACTCACGCACCGAGGGTTCCGAACCATCATTTATAGCTTCATAAGCTTCATTCGTATAAGTAGGACCTAAATAGTTATGTGCCCAGAAAAAGACTACAAATGTGCTTCACCCAAAGCAACCTGCGAGTAGGTAGAAAGGAGGATATTTTGGTTGTGAACTGCGAAATATTTTTAAATTTTCATCGGCGAGGCCTTTATTCGTCAGTTAATTTTAACACTGCGGTGTAGAATATTGCAGTTTTAGGTCAGCGCCATCTATTGACAGATAAAGGAACTAATGTATTTTTTGTCGATTTCTGAAAAAATGCGCTATTTAGAGACATAGTTTTATTTTTCTTGTAATCTTTACATAAGTTTCTGTCACATAGAACAATTTCAGATTTTTCTCTATGCAAACTTCGGAGATAAGGGGGAACGGTATTTTTTTTTACATTTTTCATCAAAAGTCGAAAACTATGCGGCCTAAAGAAGAAAAAATGTTTGAGAATTTGCAAACAGCGCTCTTTCATACGATACCCCACATGCCATAGTAGCTGCATTTCGAATTTTTAAGATCACCTTTCAGTCGCTGTTGCAAAAAAAAAAAAAACAATACCTTTTTGTTTCTTTCTTATTTACAAAATAGTTGGGCAAACGTCATCTAAAACTATTCTTAATTTCAAGTTGATAGCATTAGTAATTCTTGAGATATTCAGCTGTGACAGACAGACAGACAGACAGACAGACTGAGTCAGTGGTACGGAACCCTAAAAAGGTTATAGTGAGTCAAAGATAGACATCTACTGTCGCGGATTTTTTTTTGAACTTTTAAAGAGGAACAATTCCATCATACATGATATTTGCGTAACTTAAACCGTTTACGCAGCGCACGCAACATAATCTCTCATAAAGGAATATTTTTTCCCGTTTTTGCAACATTTTTATTTATGCTCCGCTCCTATTGGTTGTAGCGTGAAGTTATATAACCTTCCTCGATAAATGGACTATCCAACACAAAAAGAATGTTTTAATTCCAAACAGTAGTTCCTGAGATACTCTTCAGCTTTATAATATTAGTATAGATTTGTTTAGGTATCTACTTACCATTTTACTTATATTTTTGCATTGTTGTCTTACAGAATCTACTTAGTAGATAAAACAAAAACCTAGATAAAAATCTACAATGCGAAATGAATGTACATCAGCAACTTTCTGCATTTCTATCTTCGAATGATCTTCTTAGTCCGTTTCAATCTGTTTTTCGACCTTAGCACAGTAACGGCTCTTTTGAAGGTTACTGATGACATCGGCTGGGCTATGGACCACAAATCTCTTACCTTGCTTGTACTTTTGGACTTTAGCAGTGCCTTTAACTCTGTCGATTTCGACATCCTGCTAGGTATCCTAAAATCTTTCAATTTCTCTCCTTCTACTATTAATTGGTTCGACTCCTATCTTGAAGGCCGAACGCAGCAGGTTTGTCTCGAAGAGTCTTCGTCTGACTGGTGTGCTCTTTCAGCGGGTGTGCCTTACGGTGGCGTTCTCTCTCCACTTCTCTTTTCTATTTTCATTAACTTTGTCACCAGAGTCATCTCTTCACACTTCCATCTCTATGCCGACGATCTGCAGCTTTACAGTCACTTCTAGAGGCAGGATGCGGAAGCAGCCGTATCTGCTATGAACTGTGACCTGGATTTGATTAGCGAGTGGTCGCGGTCTTTTGGACTGCAAATCAACCCTAAGAAATCCCAGGCAATAATTATCGGTGGCAGGTATATGCGGAAAGGCTCGATGTTGCGTCGCTGTCTCCACTCTGTCTGAATGGAGTTCAGATTGAATACGCAAATACGGTTAAAAACCTGGGAGTGACCATGGATTCTTACCTATCGTGGACTGCCCATGTTTCTCAAGTCAGTCGCAAAATGCACTACACGTTCCATTCGTTGAAAGGCCTCCAGAGCTTCTTGCCCTTGAATACCAAAATCTCCCTTGCTCAAATTCTCATACAACCCATCATAGACTACGCCGATGCCTGTTGTTTGGATGCCACTGAGGAGCTTTTAAATTAACTTGAGCGTTTGCAAAATATATGTACTCATTTTGTTTTTAACCTTAAAATTTAAGTAAAAACCTTTTTAAAAACAAGCTTTTCATGAACTAAAAAAAAGAACTAAAAATAAACCTTACGTAAACATAGAACTTCATTGTATTCTAAAAAGCTTAAGGCTTGACCGTCCTTCTTACACTTTAAGATAAGCTTCAAGCTTTTAAGAAAACATTGAAGTTCTATGTTTACGTGAGGTTTATTTAGTACTTTTTGTTCATGAAAAGCTGATTAAAATAAAGGTTTTTACTTAAATTTTATTTTGTACTTTTTAGTATTAGAATTTGTTTAAATATCATTCTATAACCTTCACTTGAAAGGTACTTGAAAAGACAAATCCAACGAACCCAAAAACGCCTTTACAGAAGTCACGGTGTGAAATCAACCGAGTTGCACTATCCAAGTCGTGCCATACTTTAGAACGGGCTATCATAATTAAATGCGTATACAAAATGTCGTGCCTTGTACTGTTGACCGCTGAGGAGTTCCTTCGTCTGCAGCCATCCCTGGGTGCAGCACATAGGTCATGGTGGACTTTAGAACGGGCTATTATACTCGTAATTGAATGCGTATATTAAATTTAGTGTCTCCGCTGTTTACCGCTTAGGAGTTTTCTTGGCGGGAGTCAATCCTGGGTGCAGCAGCCGGGTCATGGTAGACTTTAGAACGGGCTATCATAATTGAATGCGTATATTAAATTTAGTGTCTCCGCTGTTTACCGCTTAGGAGTTTTCTCGGCGGGAGTCAATCCTGGGTGCAGCAGCCGGGTCATGGTAGACTTTAGAACGGGCTATCATAATTGAATGCGTATATTAAATTTAGTGTCTCCGCTGTTTACCGCTGAGAAGTTTCCACATCTGGACCCAATCCTGGGTGCAGCAGTCAGGTCATGGTAGAATTTAAAACAAAGTATCATAATTAAATGCGTGTATTCAATTTCGTGTCTATACCGTTGACCGTTGAGGAGTTCCTTCGTCTGGAGCCAATTCAGGGTTAATAATCAGGTCACGCATCATATTTAAATGCATTGTCATAGAAACTTAATCAAATCGTAAAATTTCAGCTTCGTAGGATAAGAGGAAGTGGTTTTAATTCAGCTTGAAAGGTTCCACCTGGACAAACACATTGCAAGTTAATATAAAGCTTGTACTCGTAGCAGGGGAGCCCACGATGCTAAATCGGGATTTACTCGAGCGTCATAGAGACCTATTGGGTTGCGAAGCTTAGATGATAAAAAGAAAAAAATGTCCTATAATATATACCTTTTCATCGGTGTGGGAGCGGCTATAGATTTTCAAAAATGTAAAAAAAAAACTGTTGCATGGACATACTCGAGCGCGTCAGATATTGATATCATCGCATGTCCTACGTATTTAAAAAAATGTAAGTATGTTAATCTGATCGTTTCCATGATGGGGGTGGTCGTACTTAAGGGATGTAAATGAAAAAAAAAAAAAATCGAGCGCGTCAGATTTTCTAAGAGGACGTTAAGTGAACCTAAAAAAAACTCTTAGGTATGTAAGAATCTGACGATTTGGATGTGACGCAAACTCACGGCCATTATGTGAATATATGAATGTGCAAAAAAAAAATCGTCATTTTGAAATACTCAACAAGCGCGTCAGATTAAAATATATATGGTTCATCTTTATGCCCTAGACGTGCTGTCTCATAATCTGATGATTACCTGGAGGGATTCGCCTAATCTGACAATTTTTTTTTTTATCATGAACTTAATTAATTGAAAGGCTCAGGAAATAGCATGCAAATAAAAAAGAGTATGTTTTTTTGAGTAGAATACTTGTAATTACATGAAAATAATTATAAACAATAAAAAAAATTGAGTATTTTTTTTTTAAATTATCATCTTCATTGGTGGAAACTTTCGGAGAACCGGTTTGCTCCGACGATATCCTAAAATATTTATACATTTTTGTAATGTTTCTAATGCAAATTTAATTGTTTTTTGCAATGTAGTTTCACCACAAAATATACACTTAAAAGAACACGGTGGTCAAAAAACTGGTACCTACAAAGAGTGAATTCAAATGGGTGTACACACGGCCACAAATCAAGCTATGCATTTCTAGTATAAGCTAACCTCTCATTGTACGGAAATCCTATACAATGCGAGATCAGCCTAAACTGGAAATTTATAGCTTGATTTGTGGCCGTGTGTACACCCATTTAAATTTAATGGCCGAAATGAAACTACATGGCGAAATAGATGATTACGAGAATTATTTTCGAATGCCCGATATTTGCTTTGAAGAACTTCTAACAATGGTAACACCATTTTTAACAAAGCAAAATACAGTGATGAGAAATGCTATTACCCCAAGAGAAAAATTTGCATTAACTATGCATTACTTATGAACAGAACACTACTGACGTGATAAATACTGACGCGAGATTAGACGTTCAATATTTATCACATTGCGAAGGATCGTCAATACGAAATCAAGAAATCTAGAAATCCATGATTAAATATTGACGTTCATCAGTACGCTAGTTACACGTTCAATAAATACCACGATACATTAGTATTTATTGGCGGAACACAGTAAATACTTTACGTGTAACAGGCGCCAGAGGAGAATTATAGGCATCACGTAGCTGCACGCAATAAACGAATTTAAATGAATTTTTGTTACTTCTGGAATGGAAATCGTCAGATTATAGACTTTTCGTAATCCTTGAATTATACCCTTCAAAATAAAAATAAAACTGGCCACGCTCGAGAATGTCGAGATGACGATTTTTTTTTACAACTTTGTAGCCCTCCCCCTTCTTTACGTCACTCTCAAATTGTCAGATTAGTGGAATATACACGTTTTAGCATGTAACTAACTCACCCTTAACTTAATCTGACGCGCTCGAGAATTTCAGATGATAAATTTTTTTTTACTAATCTGATCCTTTATCCTTGACGGGCGGTCATACATATAAGGCTCATATTTGGTCACTCGATGACTGTAGGGCTCTTCAAGAAGACCTTAATAACTTAAATGATTATTACATAAAAAACGAGATCACAGTAAACGTCACAAAGTGTCAATGTATTAGTTATACACGTAAAAAAACCCTATTGTTTACTCATATAACTTTGATGGAATTGTCATTAATAAGGTTAAATTGGTTCGGGATTTAGGAGTTATGTTTGACAGTAAATTGACATTTTCAGATCACATAGACTTTGTCAGTACAAAAGCTTATAAGAACTTAGGCTTTGTCATTAGGTCACGTAAGGTATTTAAAAATATCGAGGCTCTTAAATCGGTGTATTTTGCATATGTGCGCAGCGTCTTAGAATATGCGTGCCCAATCTGGTCCCCACAATACATTATTTATAAGAACCAAATAGAACGGGTTCAAAGAAAATTTATTAACCACCTTAATTATCGCCTCCGTAAACCTCCGATGGCCTATGAAAATAGTTGTCGAGCACATGGTCTGCTAACACTCGATGAAAGGCGCAAAGTTATGGATATGTGTTTGCTTTACGACATACTTAATGGATGCCTCGATTGCCCGGAGTTGGTCACACAGGTAACTTTTAACTCTCCCCTGCGGCGCACTCGTCATACTACGATGCTGCACGTGCCTCGGCATTCGACTAATTATGCCAAAAATTGTGTATTGACCCATATTGCTCGAATTTATAACACAGATTTCTCTCAAGTGGATATATTTAACTGTAATAAACCTACATTCAAAAAACAAATTGTGAAAACCATAAACGAAGGCAAGTGACAGACTACCAAGCTCTTAATATTCAAAATTTAATTTTTCTTAATAATCAACCTTTTTTTTTCTCTTTAAAATTTAAACTTAACTATTTGTAATACACCTAAAAATTTAAGCTATTGAATTTAAATATCTCAGTAGTCCGTTCGCATGTTTTATCACTTATCCTAGTTAAACAGGGAAACCTATTATTAGCCATACAATCTGTAATTATACATACTTTGTAATATACTATGTATGTACCGCTGTTGGTTGCCTAAATAAATAAATAAATAAATATTTGGTGGAAGTACTTAACAGGGTACAAGGTATCCTCCTGAATATTAATCTGCCGCGCTTTAGTAAATCCCGAAATCCCTTCATGGGCTCCCCTACTATTGTAAAAAGTATGATCATGTTTCTGTCTTTCGCAAGATACTCAAGTGGCTCCCTATTCAACTTCGCAGGAACACTCGAATATTGTGTATGCTATACTTCACACAACCCTAAAACGCTATCCTATCTGCGACAACGCTTTTCCTACGACCGTCCTCCGGATGCACCTTGCAGGTCGCATCTTAGAAATCTCCTTAGACTCTCTCCCCACTCATCCGACATCTACTCCTACTCCTTCACTGTGCACGCGGCTCGGTTGTGGAATTCACTGCCACCTGACATTAGGGACTGCCAAACTGTTGCAGCCTTTAAAGGAAGAGTAAAAGATCACTATCTTTCCACTTCGTCATAGTTGCATATTATTATGTATTTATTATTTTCCACTACATTGTAGTTCTAGGTATATATTTGAGTGATATTTATTTTAAAGTATGTCTGTAAATATATTCTCTTATTGTTTGCTAGCTTCTGCCCGCGACTTCGTCCGCGTGAAATTTTGGCCCACCCATTGCGTTGCATCCCGTCGCTCGCCCGCCCTATAACTTCGTTATCGCTTAGCGTTCTTTCTGACTTTTCTTCTTTTCGCTTAGCTCCTAAGGATCGTAGCGTGATGTTACATAGCCTATAGCCTTTCTCGATAAATGGGTTATCCAACACTAAAATATTTTTTCAACTCGAACCAGTAGTTCCTGAGATTAGCGCGTTCAACCAAACAAACTCTTCAGCTCTGTAATATTATAGCTGACCCGCGCAACTTCGTCTGCGTCACCTACTCGTAAGAGAGAGAGTGGTTTAAGTAATGAATTTTCTACTTATTTTGTTGCGGAGTTATTTTAAAATTATGATATCTCCTAAGATGTTGA
This sequence comes from Dryobota labecula, assembly GCA_947523025.1. Lineage (NCBI taxonomy): Eukaryota > Metazoa > Arthropoda > Insecta > Lepidoptera > Noctuidae > Dryobota > Dryobota labecula. Next base: position 33,245,177 of record OX383283.1, on the reverse strand, counting down.
TTGAAATCAAGTGATGTCAAGGACAATTTTGTTTACATTTAATACTTGTGATTAATAACATAATTATTTGGATAAGGATATTATGTTGATAAAACTCCTTCACAAAAACGACCTAGGATTTACATTTTAACGTCACTATCGGCTTCAACACTTTAAAAACCATGAAAACGACACCCATGATGAAAAATGTGAAAATTTTCGCAACCGCCATCTTGGATATTCATTTTGACCTCACTATCGGCTTTAGCACCCTCAAAAACCATGAAAACGACACCCATGATGAAAAATGTGAAAATTTTCGAAGCCGCCATTTTGGATTTTAATTTTGACCTCACTATCGGCTGTGGGTGTTTTTTTCATGGTAAGTGTTAAAGCCGATAGTGACGTTAAAATGTAAATCTTAGGTCGTTTTCATGATTTTCGAGAGTAGGTACTGATAACGTTAATGGGGTCAAAATGAAAATACAAGATGGTGGCAGCGAAAATTTCCAAATTTTTCATCATAGGTGTTGTATCCTTGGTTTTCGAGGGCACTGACAACGATTATGGGGTAAAAATCTAAATTCAAGTAGCTCCATCTTTAACTTTGATTTGGAGGGCATTATCGTTGTAAGCGCCCTCGAAACCCATGGAAACCACATCCACGATGGAAAATTTGAACATTTTCACAGCCGCCATCTTGGATTTTTATTTTGAACCCACTATCGGCTCTAGCACCCTCAAAAACCATGAAAACGACACCCATGAACAAAAATATGAAAGCCTTAACGTGTTTTATATGGAATTTTTCACTTTTTGTTAGGAAAATTTAAAAAAATGTTACCTACATGAGTTTTAGGGGTTTACGGGTTACAAAGGGGGTCGAAATTGTCATTATTTTTGCGATAGGACGCACCATTTTCGAGATATAAGCAAAAAGAAAAAAATATACAGTACCGTTTTTGCCCCAGAAGCATCGATTTAGAATACCCTAGATACACTATCACCTACAAATCAAAGTCGCAAAAGTGTCCCATCGCTAAGTTACAAGTGTGTGCGTCTACTAAGGCAAATCTAAAACACATAATGTCCTTTAGAACATCTAAATTTTCCTTACATACAACCTTATGTGAATGGAGTTAAGGTGTGGTTTCCAGTGTGCGCGATGGGCGGTTATGACATTACAAAATTAGACCATCGCGCAAGTCGTAAAATTTTATTGCTCTCAGCTGTAGGTAAGATAATTTTAAACGATACTATTCCTTAAGCAAATGCTTATTAAGTCAAATTCAGTTTACGCCGCGTGACACATCGTAAAAAAAAATTGTTTTGGAACAGAAGGATAATGGAGTGGTCTTGGAATTTTACTCAGTACTATGTGCTTATATAAAACAGGTTGAGGTGGTTAAAATTAACTTTTTTTTATTTTATTTATTAAGACAATTTAAAAAGATTGATGGATAATGGTGCCGATTCTCTTGTCACAAAATTCTCTAAACTAAGACTAAAAATCACCAAAATTTTGTTTATTCCTGTCAAACGACCATTTCCTATTCTGAAATTGATGAAAGTGACACAACTTAACTATAATTTAGTTTGACAGCTCTAAGATGGTACTGAGTTTTTAAATTTAGTGAAAATGGCAATTTTACTATTCTGAATTTGACGTTTTTAAACTAAAATTTAGATTTTCTAACTAAATCTGATATATTTATAATCGCGATTAAAAAGGTGTAGAATAAAATTAGTTTTCAAAATATTTTTTTTTTTTTTTTTTATAAAACATTGCCCCACACTAGGAATTAAATTAGTTTGCAAAACCAGTACTGTATATAAGGTGTATCTATTCATACACGAAATATTTTAAGAGATACATCTTAAGTCGTAAAAAAGCCACAGCAGCGAATTTTTTTTATTTTTTTATCTAAGTGTTTTATATTTCTACATTATTATAATTTTAAAATTGCTTGAGACATTTTGCGAAAAAATCCTTTATTTACTTATTCTATGAATGACCCGCCTCGACGCGGTGACGCAGAACGGTGCGGTGGGGTGGCGGCACAAGCGCGGTGAATTTTGATAATTAATCATCATATCAAGTATATATATATATATTTTTTATAATATACTCTGAATAAAAAAAAAACATTTCCATGGCTTCTTTACCACCTATAGGTGTATCACTTAAAATATTTCGTGTTTATCCCAATTTTTTTTTTTTCTTTTGCTTATATCTCCAAAATGGTGCGTCCTAAAGCAAAAATAATGAAAATTTCGACCCCCTTTTAGACACCCTTAAACCGCTATTACTCTACATGTAGGTATTTTTTTTTTTTCCACACAAAAAGTGAAAAATTCCATAAAAAACACGTCGCGGACTCGCGGCTGCCCCCCTATGCGCGTCTCCGGCTCTAAAAAAAATCATAGGCAAACAAGTACAACGTTGCGAAGCCATAAAAAAAAATACCACGTGGAGTCACGATTGTCAAATTCGATTTAGTTGTGTCAAACTTATTTTTAAATTTAGAGAATTTTGTTTGCAGAATAGCTTTAAGATTCTCATAGCCAAAAGTAAGGAATTTAAGTGATAGTTTAGTTTAGTTCGGTGTACAAGAGAATCGGCACCATTAACTCAGCACATTTACTCAGTAGTCACAATATTTTATGTAAAAACTTACTGCAATACATGGAATAACCCCTTTCTTTACTTTCCGAAAGCCTTTCTTCGTATAATACATGTCATTTTCTGAGAAGTGACAAGAGCGAACCACACTATTTTTTTTTAATAGAATTATTTGGCTTAAAAAAATCTTCACTCCTCTCATTAGCTATAATTTTTCGCCATTTTTCCCATTCAATTAATAATAACTATAATATAAAAAACACTAATCACCATTCAAATAAATTTTGCTCATCTCCGGACAGGCTATAGTTATTCTATGTTAATTCCATATTATTGACATACCGCAGAAAGAAAAAAACAATAAGCGACTCTATTCATTTAATATTTGACTATGTTCCACTTTATACATCTTCCATCTCCTTTCCACTTAATACAAGTGCTGCGCGAGGGAAAAAGCCAACTGCGTAGCGTCAAATGAAGAGACTTAGTGAAATAAATTTAAAAAAAATATGTTTTTAATGAGTTTGAAGGCGTATTTTGCCACAAATTCACTACATTATAAAACTATTATCTAGTACTTACCGAAAATACGATATGCCATCCCTTTTCAACGTGGTTAAAGTATTATTTTTGCACTTTTTTACGGACCACTTTGGCATGTTCACCCGACAACGAAGCGCGCGTTACTGAGACCGCAACTGTGCTTAGAAGTAATTTAAGCACAGTTGTATCGAGACACATTTCAAGCGTTGACGGTGTATCTAGGGTATTCTAAATCGATGCCCAGAAGTCGAGGTGTTGGTGTGAATTTTTAGTTCATGGCAACTAATTTTATTCCACACCTTTTTAATTGCGATTAAAAATAGTCAGATATATAACTTAGATTTTCTAACTATAGTTAGAAAATCTAAGTTTTAGTTTAAAAACGTCAAATTCAGAATAGCAAAATTGCCATTTTCACTAAATTAAAAACTCAGTACCATCTTAGTGTTGTCAAACTAAAATATAGTTTAGTTTTGTCACTTTAGTCAATTTCAGAATAGGAAATCGTCGTTTGACAGGAATAAACTAAATTTTGGTGATTTTTAGTCTAGTTTAGAGAATTTTGTGACAAGAGAATCGGCACCATTATCGGTTTTAGCACCCTCGAAAACCATGAAAACGACACCCATGATGAAAGCTTTGAAAATTTTCGCAGCCGCTATCTCGGATTTAAATTATAGGTGACGCGCAATTAAAAATAAAAATAAAGTCCACCATCCCATCTGACGGCCAACTCTATCACCGCGCGCGCTCAAGGCTCCTACAAACAAGCGCGACACGCGACGCGACACAAAGAGACCGCTAGTCGCGCTTCACGAGGTGTCTTTATGTCACGTCGCGTGTCGCGCCTGTTTGTAGGAGCCTTTATTTGTCAAATCAAATAGCGCGCGAATAGAAGTCAAAATCGATTGAACGGACTGTAGAAAAGGTTTACTTAGTCAAATATTATTACGTATAATATTACAACTGTCTAAAAACTAAACTTTTTTACAGGTATTATTATTATTTTACAAGCTAATTTGGGCTCAGCCGGTAACAGAACTCAGCGAAGGTGGCGGGTTCGCAAAAATTAGAACACGTCCGACCTCCAACGCGTTCCGCTCGGGACTGAGCGGCGAGATGGCAGCGGGTCGCGAATTGTGTCGTGAACCTCGTTAATTTTGGGTTTAAAAGTATGTTAAACCTGACAAACATGTGATTTTCAATACATAAAGTAGTAGACGAGGGCGGCACTGAAAATTTCGGGAATCAAGGAAGAGACACAACATTACTATTTAAAAATGTATTTATTGCTTTTCTAAGTATTCTCCGCGAAATTTGACACATTTTTCCATACGATGGAACCAATCATTGAAGCAACCATTTCATTCGGAAGTTGGGGTCTCCAAAATGGCCGTTTTGTAGGCGTCCACAGCTTCTTCAGGTGATGAAAATCTCTGTCCACGCAATTTATTCTTTATTTTAGGGAAAGTATAGAAATCATTAGGGCTTAGGTCGGGGCTGTACGGCGGATGGTCTAATAATTCTATGTTTTCTTGCTCTAAAAACTCTTTTGCTCTGCGCGCGGTGTGAGAACTCGCATTGTCGTGATGGAGGATGATGCGGCGGTTGCATTTCTCTTTGAGGAGTTCAGAAACGACCTGTGGCAAACAAATGCTAGCATACCATTCTTTCTAACCGTTCTTTGTCCCTCAAGAGGAATAGTCGTAACATGGCCGGTTTTGGAGACAAACGTGGCCACCATTTTTTTTGCAACACTCCGTGAACGAACAATTTTTGTTGGCTTTAACTCATTTTCGAACACCCAAACTCGTGACTGGTTTTTTGTTTCGGGTTCGTACGCATATATCCAGGATGCGTCACCTGATACGATGTTGTATACAGCATTTGAGGATCCTGCGTGGAATCTTTCGAGAGTTCTGACGCACCAAGTAACGCGAGCCGCTTTTTGCTCTTCACAGAGCGAATGCGGTATCCATCGGGAAAACAACTTTTTTACACCTAATTGTTCATGCAAGATTATTTGTATTTGACTCATGCCAATGTCTAAAGTTGCCTGAATTTCGCGGTATGTCACATGTCGATTTTCCTCAATCAGCTTACGCACAGCATCAACGTTTTCTTGGGTGACTGCAGTTTTTGGACGACCTTGACGGGGATCATCACCGAACTTGACACGTCCACGTTGAAATTCAGCAAACCAGCGATAAATTGTGGTTTTGGATGGGGCTTCATCACCAAATGCAGAAATCATCCGGTCAACACACTGTTTTTGTGTTAAACCACTTCGAAAGTCATAATAAATCATCGCTCTTGAATTTTCTCGAGTCAATTCCATTTTCTCAACGACTAAACAAGTTTGACAAAACCTTGTGACAAGACCGAGAATCGTTTTTAAATAAATAAATGGTATTCGATTTTTAAAACCAAGGAGTTTTCAATTAAAAAGATTTTAATATGACAGGAACAGTGGAAATATTCCATTCCCGATACTTTTAGTGCAGCCCTCGTAATATTGAAATGAAATGAGTTTTAATTTACAAAATAAGGGTATGTTTGGATTTTGTTCAATCGAGTGAAATTTGTCCAATTATGTAACGAGTACCCGACGTGCCTACAGAAAGGTCTCAAAAGCAACATATAATTCACATATAATTTCACGTGTTTAATAATATCCGTTTCTAAATAAAATGACATTTCCTAGAGGTTATCTTGGAGAACCTCGCCTTAATTACTACGATATTCGTCACTTCGGGTAAATTTCGAGAGTCGGCTTTTTCAAAATTTGCCGTTCTCGTCGCAATCGTAAATTAATTACGAGACGATCAAACAACAAAAGTAGAAAACTGAATATAACTTACAATAAAAGACGTCACTCATAGATTGACGTTTGAAATTGATTTTTTTTTGTAGGCAAGGCGGGCAGGCTAAGGTAATTTTTTTCATACATTGTATGCTGACATCATATAATATATAGTTTAAATGAAGTTCATTGTGTTTTATTAAAATATCTTAAAAAATATAGACTTATTTATTAATCTGATGAAATGAAATGAAATCGTTTATTCTGTAAATAGCATATCGGAATCACTTTTACACGTCATATAAAAAATATAATAAGAAGCTTGGTGAAGTCGACATTTCCTATCTGACTACCCCTGAGAAGAAATGGCGAAACAAACTCATGGGTCAAAGTCTCTTTTAAAGTCCAGACATAATCTTGGTCAGATCATGTGAGGACCATGTAGATCCGTGTCTGAAATGGTCTTTTGAGGAAAGAACCGCACAACTTTGAGTGGACCTGTCCAGTCAGCGCAAGCATTTTGTCAATAAACGTGTAGCTCAACTCAGGATTTAAGGACAGGGGGGGTAAAGTTACCTTCACGTTCACAGCAATTTTTTTAGGTACGCCATCTATGAACCGTGTTCTTTATTTTAGGCAAATAATTTCTCTAGGGCGTACTAGATGTCTCTATAAAACGACTAAGACTTTATTTAATAGTTGTTGAAAATGCAGTTTTAATTTCTAATTTATTTTCATTATTTATTTTAATTTTAAAGATATAAAATAGGAACAATTTTTTTTTTTTGGATTATCAATTTAATAAATCGACTGCTAAAGAAAATCACAAATGTCAATTGAAAATGGCCGATACGTTTTGCAATTTACGTGTGCGCAAAACTGTTTACGTGTTGTTTATGCTGTTTTCTTTGCTGCTAATACGTTGAGTTGAGCCTCTGTCTGCTGTTCCGTAAAGGCTTGAAGAGTACATCATCAGATTCGTCAGTACGTCCTTGACTCCTTGCGTTGAGTGTTTCCGTGAGGCGAAGGCTGACTGAATTCTGTGTCCGTTTGCGATATTTGGATGCTATTAGTTAAGTTTTGCGGTATTGGACGCTATTAGTTAAGTTTTGCGGTATTGGACGCTATTAGTTAAGTGTTGTTGAGTGTTAACACTACCAAACATGGTTTTAAATCAATCAATCTTTAATTAGTATGAAAAAAAACAAATGAAAATGAAGGGTAGGGTAGGTATGTATAGTATGGTTAGTTACGGAACATGAAATCCAGATGGCGCTACTCGTCACAGGTTGGCATAAAAATCCCGTGAGATAGCACTCTATACCAGTATTATAAGGTGCTCTGTGTTTAAGGAGCTGAACGACGAGACGAACAATACCAAAGAAAGGACATTTGGGTAGACCGCATAAAGTACTCAAAATACCAGACCATCATTAAAACTACGTGAGAAAGAAGGAAAGAAAAAGAGATAATCTTAAAGAAAACTAATGACCCACATAGTGCTCACATTCACAATAATTAAAGTAATATCTATATATATAAAAATGAATCCCTATTTCCCTTGGTCACGGCATCACACGTGAACGGCTGGACCGATTTCGCTAATTTTTTTTTTTTTTGTGTTTGTTATTGTCAGGAGAAGGTTCTTATGTAAGAAAAATTTAAGGAAGTTAAAAAAAAAAAAATTGTAAGAAAACGACCATATTTACATTCTTATTGTAATAATAAGTAGGTAACTCTATCTTCTAATGTAACTTTATGGCGTTTGACATAACGTGTCAGTCATCATTTGGTAGGTCTGAGAATAGATTTTATCAAAAAAAAAAAAAAAAAAGTTGAAGGTTTTAGTTAGGTAGGGTAGGGTAGGTAGGGTTGGTAGGGTAGGGTAGGGTAGGGTAGGTAGGTGGGTAGGGTAGGGTAGGGTAGGGTAGGGTAGGGTAGGGTAGGGTAGAATAGGGTAAGGTAGGTAGGTAGGGTAGGGTAGGGTAGATAGGTAGGTAGGGTAGGGTAGGATAGGGTAAGGTAGGGTAGGGTAGGTAGGTAGTTTCCTTTGCGCGTAGACAAACTGCCACAGTCAAATAGCTTTTGACAGAACGAAGTCTGTCGGGTCAGCTAGTATGTAATACTTTTCAAAGTAAATATTCATGTTATTTTGTATATAATATTTAATAATGTCAATAATCACTATCATCACTACATATTATAAAACAAAGTCCTCCGCCGCGTCTGTCTGTCTGTCTGTCTGTTCGCGATAAACTGAAAAACTACTTCACCGATTCTCATGCTGTTTTCACCAATGGATAGCTTGGTTCTCGAGGAAGGTTTTAGTATATAACTTGTTAAGTTTTTGTATACATTTTTGTATAAATAAACGATATTTGTTGGAGGTGTCGGAAAAAAATAAGCCGTCTGGGAGCTTTCAACGAAAACACTGTCTAAATAAACCCTTTGAGATATAACAAAATAATGTATGGTGGAATTGTGTATCTTATAAAGGTCTTCAAAAAAGTCCGCGATGGCACAACATGTCTATCTCTTAAGGATAACATACTATATCCATTTTATTGTCTTTTTGTAGGTATTTGTTTGCCGAATTTTACTCTTGGAAATACGATTACGATAACAATACGCTATAATATCAGTAGCTATTAGCCAAATTATGTTCGTAGATAAATAAGCTAGCTACTTACGTGTATTTCAAACAGTATACAAGAATATTTATCATAAAAACATTACTAAACACGGCGGCTCTAGGATCAAAATTTGTGCATTCCAAAACTTTCCATTACTTTTTCACTGACATATTTATCACTTTTTGATAAACTAACTCTCAATACGAAATCTACATTTATTTCTCAGTAATTCTGTATAAGATTCTTCTATGATTAAACCGTTTTCTCATTGAATCCATTACTTTACGCACGTATAACCTTGATGAATGTTTACATCGCGCCACACCGCCACACGACCACAGAGTACAGACGTATTTTGTTTTCTTTTTTTTTCGTTCTTTTAGTGGTGTTCCCGCTAAAATGTATTAATACCGGTCAAGTATTAGTCGATTAATCGAATTCTACAGCCAGATCGTGTTGCAAGTACAAGTTATGCACCAATGGTGTTTAATAGATTTCGAGTGTTTTCTCAGCACAAACGGTGTATCGTGCGACATTTCGGAGGATTTCGTTTTGTTTTTACATTGTTGGTACTTACGTGAATTATTTTAAAATTATTATTTGTGTCGCATTTTTATTTCGTGTTGTAATTTGGTACAATTGATTGCTTTAAGAATTTGAGTGAAATTTCGTATTTTGATTTTGTGTTTGTTATCTTTAGGTAAAGACTCATTAGACGTTCAGATCATAAGTACTTTTTATTATATTAAATCATTTGTTTCGGTTTCTATTCAAATAGTGAATCACATTAAAATTAATATTAAGTTAGAAATTTGAGATATAGCCTGGGATATGGAGAAGGACATAGGGTACTTTTTTATGCGATAACCGACATCCACGCGGGCGAAGCCGCTGGCAAAAGCTAGTTATGTATATAAAACGTTGTATAATTATTAAAATGTCAAGTTTTACGGTTTAATCACAAGGCTTTAAACAGAGCGAGCAGCTCAATCCCAAGCTTTTTTGTCTTCTAAATAATCAGAAATTTTATAGTACCCTTTTTTGCAAAGTTTGGTTTTAATACAGCTTTTAAAATGTTTAATGGGTAAGTTTCGAATTTCAATGGGAAGTTTGTTGTAAAAGCGTATACATTGACCTATGAATGAGTTGCCTACTCTGTGGAGGCGAGTGCGATGTACAGCAAGATTGTGTTTATTTCTGGTATTTAGACTGAATATCGGACATTTTCTTAAAATTTGATATATTTTAGCGTACATACAATAGATTTTCAAATATATATTGAGAGGCTGCAGTCAGAATATCTATTTCTTTAAATTTTTCCCGAAGGGAATCTCTTGCACCAAGGTTATAAATGGCTCGAACAGCCTTTTTCTGTAAAACAAAGATTGTATTAATATCCGCACAGGTTCCCCAGAGAAGAATCCCATATGACATAAGACTATGAAAATAACTTAAATAAATAATTCTGACAGTATCTACATCAGTTATTTGTCGATTTTTTTTAACAGCATAGGCGACCGTTCTTAGCCTTCCTGACAATTTTTCTATGTGTGGGCCCCATTGTTATTTAGCGTCAATCGTTATTCCAAGAAAAACCGTCGACTCAACAGGGTCCAAATCTATTCCATTAAGTTGAACATTAGTAGATAGCTGCCTGACATTTGGCGTTGTAAATTTAATGAATTTAGTATTTTTTTCGTTCAGGAGAAGATTATTTACATTAAACCAATGAACAACTTTAGAGAGTGCATCGTTAACTTGTTCAAAGTTGACTAACTGACATTTGATTGTAAAAATGAGGGAAGTGTCATCTGCGAATAATACAGTCCTGTGATTATCCCTTATGTGAAAAGGTAAGTCATTTATGTAAATTAGAAACAAGAAAGGACCTAGAATTGAACCCTGCGGAACGCCCATAGTGACCGCAGATCCTGCAGATCTCTTGCCATTAACATCAACCTTCTGAATTCTGTTGTTCAGATAAGAAGTAAGAAGGTCGAGAGCCCTGTCCCTCATACCATAGTGATGCAGTTTCCTGATGAGTGTATCATGATGTACGCAATCGAAGGCCGCAAAGGAAGTCGCAGAAAATGCCAAGAGCATCCTGCGACTCCTCCCAGGCCTCGATAAATGAAACTGTACAGAAAACATATTTCTCGAAACGGTTTTAAGATTTCCGTTCCTGTCCAGAAAGTTAGCATACCCAATTGTTATTTATGGAAATTATGAAAGTCTATTACATGAATATTCAGACAAAAATAAGTCTACATGTGAAGAAAATATACAAATCCATGTGGCAGAATAGATGAAGCTAGTTGGCCATTCCAAGGCGTAGTAACGCTTTGGAATGGGCAACCAGCTTCATATTTCTGACTGACCGATCCCTTGACAATTCAAAAGTGCCTGTAATTGGTTTATTTGAAATAAATGCTTTGAGTTAAGCTGGAGCCCTGCCCGCTGGCAGCTTGGACCCTGTTCCCGATACCAGTAACTACTTATAATTGACAGCACGGTTGGCGCAGTGGTTGTGCGATTGACTGCTGCGCTGCGTGTCGCGGGTTCGATCCCCGCACGGAACAAATATTTGTATGACCTACAAGTAGTTGTACCAGGTCTGGCTCTTTGTGTATGTGAGTTTTAATGTTTGTAAACGCACCCACAATACAGGGAAATTCCTAGTACGCGGAAACGTTCGAAAAAAAAAAAAATGAAATATGTAATTATATAATATATACAGTGTGTAAGGGACAGTCCTCCGCAAACTAACAGTGCATTCAGCTCCTTATTTTGAATCATAATCCACCGGAAGTTTCCTCAGATTTTTTTAAATTTTAAAAGCATTTTTTAGTTACTATTCCTTTATTTAAATGTTAAATTACATTCACTGTACGCAGCACTACATGTAAATAAATAAAACAGCAATAAAAACCGGCCAAGTGCGAGTCGGACTCGCGCACGAAGGGTTCCGTACCATTATCTATAAAAACGGCAAAAAAATCATGTTTGTCCCCCCTTAAATATTTGTTTTATTCTGATGTTTAGTATTTTTTATTATAGCGGCTACAGATATACATCATTTGTGAAAATTTCAACTGTCTAACTATTACAGTTCAGACAGACAGACAGACGGACAGCGGAGTCTTAGTAAAAGGGTCCGGTTTTACCCTTTGGGTACGGAACCCTAATAAAAAAAACAGCAATGTCTGTATGGATGTTGAAATACTCTAACGAACGACATGTGAAATCAGCTGTTCACTTTCTGCCTAGGTACAGAGTTCATTGAACTTCCCATGCCCCGTGGGGGGGAGAGCGACCGAAGGCTCGCTGCGCTGCAGTTCGCTACGTGCGTTTTGCCACGGTAACGATACATTGCGTGTTTATTGGATTCCCATAAAGTTCCTGAAATAATTTCATGTACCGGTCATCTTAGTATGATATACTGAATTCACCCCATCAGTCTGCGGAGGGCTGCCCTTTTTCCCACCACCTACTCGACAATGTCAAATTATAATATGTTTTAATAGTGGTTGTCTGTTAAAATCCGTGCAACTACCAATGTAACTTTTGAAATTCATGTAATGTACTTTCTATGTTTATCTTGAACATACTGACATCGGAGAAGGAAAAACATCGTGAGAAAACTTGGACTTATAATGAATGTAATTTTGTAATTGCTAATCAGCCTTGAGCAAGCGTGATGATCTATGCTCATGTCTTCTCTGTTTGAGAAGAAGCTTTTGCTCTGCAGTGAGACAATATTATTATTATTATTTATTTTTATTATTATTGACATGATGAGGGATAGCCCATAGCAACACGTAGTCTGTGAAAATTTCTACTAGCTACCTATTAAGGTAATTAAATTACAGCCCTGTGAAATACAGAAAGACGTAGTGTTACTAATAATAAATAGGGTCCCGTTTTCTCCCTTTGTGTGCGGAACTCTAAAAACGATGAAGCAGCTATGAAAGTGAATCTGCCATTTCTAATAAGCTGGTATAAACGCCGGATAAGCAACATATGATGCCGAACAGTATGATAAAGATATCAGTAAACAGTTTGTAGAAGCAGAAGCCGTATTCGTTGGGGTAGAACACGCTGATGTCGATGACGGCGGGGAACAGCACGCCCACCATGGACAGGCACAGCGATCCGATCAGCCCGATGAAGGGGCCCAGCGTCGGCGCCACCACCGCCATTATGACTGGAAAACAGAACGTTACTATAATCTTCATTTAAAAAGGCGCTTAATTCGAACAAATTCAATATTTACTCAAGGGGGGTCTGATAATGTAGGTTACACACTTTTAGGTCATTGGCATCGTCTAAGGAAGGACTTTTGAAAATTCTATCCCTAATGGGGTGAAAAGGGTGTGACGGATAGGGTTTACGTGGTGGAGAGTATAAGTAAAACCACGTAAATTGTCAACATAAAATATAATTATATATTATATAAAAATAAGTCGGGTTTTCCTTCCTGACGCTATAACTCCAGAACGCACGAACCGATTTCCACGGTTTTGCATTCGTTGGAAAGGTCTCGGGCTCCGTGAGGTTTATAGCAACGTTTTTTTTTTTATAGTTTTTACGAAAAATTAGGGTAGGGTAGAGTAGGGTAGGGTAGGTAGGTAGATAGACAGGGTAGGGTAGGGTAGGGTAGGTAGGTAGGTAGGTAGGGTAGGGTAGAGTAGGGTAGGGTAGGTAGGGTACGGTAGGGTAGGGTAGGTAGGTAGGTAGGTAGGGTAGGGTAGGGTAGGGTAGGTAGGTAGGGTAGGGTAGGTAGGTAGGTAGGTAGGTAGGGTAGGGTAGGTAGGTAGGTAGGTAGGTAGGTAGGTAGGTAGGTAGGTAGGTAGGGTAGGGTAGGGTAGGTAGGTAGGTAGGTAGGTAGGTAGGTAGGTAGGTAGGTAGGTAGGTAGGTAGGTAGGTAGGTAGGTAGGTAGGGTAGGGTAGGGTAGGGTAGGGTAGGGTAGGGTAGGTAGTTAGGTAGGTAGGTAGGTAGGTAGGTAGGTAGGTAGGTAGGTAGGTAGGTAGGTAGGTAGGTAGGTAGGGTAGGTAGGTAGGTAGGTAGGTAGGGTAGGTAGGGTAGGTAGGGTAGGGTAGGGTAGGGTAGAGTAGTGGAGTTTATACTATAGCTTTTGACAGAACGAAGTCTGTCGGGTCAGCTAGTATATTATAAAAAATGGGAAATGGGGTAGGAACGTTTATGGTCACAAGATTCTTTTAAATTCCCTTGGGTATAGCACTGTACTCTCGTAGCTCAGCCTGATGTGACGATAACCGTTCGGAACTAGTTCGGACACTGGAATTTAACGTCCAGCGTGTCACAAGATGGCCAGTGGTCATCTCCGTTGACTGAGACACCAAGCATAAGGAAAACGAGATGTACTAGTGTGCTAATGAAGGTGGATGTGTTTTATCACAGAAAGCACGGAGTTTACAATTGAATGGAAGTGAGATGTACGAAGTAACATGCACATTTTAAGAGATAAGAGTGGGGTGGTATCTACAACGCTACATACTAACGCCGCCTCAAAGACCTGACGTCACAAAAATCCTGCATCGCGCAAACAGAGTTTACCGTGCGACTAACATAAATATACAGCATCCCGACATCTACCGTCGGGCAGTTGCTCTCCAGACACATCACCAATCTAGTTGGAGAATCCTCCTATTCCTATCGAGTATGAGTGAACTTTACACCCTGTTCCTCATACCTCTATACTGGTGACCCCAAACATAGATATTAGCGCAGCCTTCGAGCAGCTTGTTCAGCATGACATCGTCAACGATACTTCCTCGAGCTTTCGAGCGGCGAGTCACACAGTCAGCCAGCATCCACGGCTTCAACGGGTAGCCTGACCACTAGCATGCAGCAAACGCACATACCTGGTAATCACCCTCAGCAGCAACCTTGGCACAGCACACCGCACTTTCGGCTGGTCCACAAGCAGAGCCCTGCAACTTTCTACTGGTCAACGTTAGCAGTGAACCTCAACCCAACGCTGTACCACATCCGAATCACTGGAGCATAACGTAGCGCCACCCCGACTCACTGGAGAAACACCGCAGACAGTTCTGAATCAGCCCACTATCGACCTCCGGTTCCCGGAGGGGAGTGATGTGATCCTCAAAGACCTGACGTCACACAAATCCTGCAGCGCGCAATCAGAACTTACTGCGTGACTAACAATGTAAACATCCCGATATCAACCGTCGGGCAGTTGCCCACCAGTCACCAGACACATTACCCGTCTGATCGGAGGATCCTCCCTTTTCAATAGAGTATGAGAGAACTTTACACCCTGTTCCTCATACCTCTATAAGAGAAATACATTAGGTATATCAAAATGCACAGAGCTAAAGTCAAATGTGTTGCATCAGTTGCATGTGATAATAATGTAGAAGGCATATTACGCTGAACATGGTACATGGCCTAAATAAAGTAGGTACACACAATATACACATTCGCGTACACATTCACACCGTACACCTACACACATTCACACCACACTACACACTACACCACACATACCACACATACCATAAACATTCACAAACTACATTCACACTACACACACCACATACATTCACCTACATCACTAAAGGCTCGTACAGACTCGCGCGATATCGCGGGCGCGACAGGCACCGACAAATAAATTGTGCTACTAGTGTCGCGTCGCGCCCGCGATATCGCACTAGTCTGTATGAGCCTTTATACAGGGTGACTGGTAATTAGTGACCGATATTTAAACACGTGATGGTGCCCATGATAACAAACAACTTTCCCGAAGAAACGATTTTATTTAAATGCATTATTATTTTTTAATTAATTTAACAAACGTACGGATCGCGCGCGCGCTTTCAGCTCTTAGTTCCTTGACCCCTTTCTGTCTCATTTTCCATGAAGATACTGCCGTACCGTGTAAGAATGCGTACGGCAAAGTGCCCACATGACTCGTGAACGCACTTCACCCTGTTGACTGTTAACTAGTGACCGATATTTGAACACATGATTTTACTCATGATAACAGAAAACATTCCAAAACAAACTATTTTTTTTTAAATTTATACCATATCATACCTACCAAGAATAATACACCATCAGCTGTTATTTAATTTAGTTACCTACTTGTCCCTTTTTACAAACAAAACTATTCCACTTTTACAATGTATTATTCTTTTTCATTAATTTAACAACCGTACACTACGGACACTTGACTCCGTTCTGTCACATGTTACATGAAGGTACACATGGTTACATATCAAGCTATACATTCCCAGTAAAAGCTGATCTCGCTCGGTCTTATACAAATGAACAAACCATTTAAAATTAATAGCTTCTGCCCGCAGCTTCGCCCGCGTGGATGTCGGTTATGTCGCGTAAAAAAGTAGCCTATGTCCTTCTCCGTATCCCAGGCTATATCTCTGCCAAATTTGATGACGATCGGTTCAGCGGTTAAGGCGTGAAAACGTAACATACAGACAGACAGACAGACAGAGTTACTTTCACATTTATAATATAAAGTATGGATAGATTTTACTACGCCGATCAGTGATAAGAAGGTACAATACGTGACTTATAAAACATCTGCTACATTCTAATGGTCATTATTTAAATGATACAAATTTAACATTAAAGCTTAAACTAAGGAAACCGCTAGCGACTATCCTGTAAATTATTATTTAGTAGGTGTGTTCGTAGTTTACGTGCACGCACTACCAAAAATGCATTTATTATTTCTAAATAAACTAATTTCAGGACTGCCGTTTATTCTGATAAGTACACGATATTTATAGGCGGCTTGGTCACCACCACCGTCGTCACTCACGCCAGTATATTACGAAGTTTTAACCGTAGGTGCTCGTACCTACACAGATATTGCACTCCACATACCTAATTGCGTGCGCTAAATGCCTACCGGCCGCCGCTGGACCTCAGACAATCCTTTGTATATAAAAAGGCAGCTATAACGTCATTGCATTATGCTACTTGAGCCACGCGGCATCTTGAACGTAGCAGTCGGCGGTGACGTGAATGAGTAATCAAAAAGCTAATTGAAACTTTTTGGAAACCGATTAAACATGGTCCTTCAGGTCTATTTTCTTGAAAACATGAATATTTCAACAAAACATTAACATAAACAATACTATTTATTCATTTATAAAACGTAATTTAATTATTGTGGTATTTAATCAGTTGGTTCGTGTCAAATTTTCCAAGTAAAACTGATTAACTAATCAGCCGTTTTAATATTCGGTGAACTCACTTTTAAGCCTGTGTTCACCAACATTTAAATTAACTGTTTAGTTATTTAATCAGTTGTTTACTCAACATTTCATAGGAAATTTGACATAAACCAACTGTTTAAATACCTAACCGGTGGTTTGAATGTTGGTGAACACAGGCCTTAGACGTCAAATCTGTGACAGATCAATTAAAAAGAAATAATCAGTGATTCCACCATCTGCTTCTTCATTTCCCCTTTCGATATCGATTCAAATAATCGATTATTTAGTCGGTAAGTTTTTTTTTTTCCATTACAGTCCTACTCGAAAAATATTTAGAAAATAAAACAATGAATTTATTACGTCTAGTTTGGTTTTTTTTAGGGAAATTACATTTTGGAGTTCCCATGGCACTCAGAACGTTGTGTTATTGTATTTTCTTATCGGCGAGCGACGTAATAAACTTCATTGTTTTGTTTTCTAAATATTTTGCTACTAATACTTTAAACGAATTCATTGTTGTCGCCGCCTATTGTTAAAAATATTCATTTCTTTAGAAATACTTTGTAAATAGTTCACAGTACTTTTGTGCGGGAATTGTATTGTATTTCACACCAAATGTGTGCATCAAATCAACATGCTCCTTTGCAGTAGTAGTGGTAGCAAATAGCGTATTCCCCCCACGCGGTCATGCGCCTTTCGCTCCTGTGTATGACGCAAACAGTCGTCCCCGGAAGCGCGTCGTATACGTTTTTATGCATGTTGCTAATCGCTCGCGCGCAATATGCCATACAACTACACAGCGAGTGAGTACAATGATATGCTGAGTTGTTACTACTCGGAAGGGGGTAACGGCGAAGCAGCAAGGCGATTGTACCAACGATTGTACCCACAAAGGATTCTCCCAACTCCAAGAACTTTTTTACGTGCTGCCCAACGGTTACGAGACTGGGAGATGCTAATCCGGCCCAATGTAAATGCAGGGAGACCTCGTCACAATGGTGTCGAAGAAGAAATTCTAGAGTTTTTTGACCTGGAGCCTGAGGCTAGCACGCGGCAAGCTGCTAGAATGTATGGTGTCTCACAGTGGTACGTGTGGTCCGTGTTGTGGCGAGATAGCCGCCATGCTTTCCATTTTACTCCAGTTCAAGAGTTACGACCGGGAGATAGTGAAGCCCGGATACGATTTTGCTGGTGGATTTTAGAAAACCGGGTAATAACAAGAGAGAACATAAAAATATTTAGTATTTTAGTTCTGTGCCGGCGCGTAACTGTCCCTGACGTGTAAAAGTTTATTTAAAATAATTTGTTTTGTGATATTTTTGTGATTTCGTGTTAAAACACTTTGAAAAGTGATTAGTGTATTGTGAGTGATATAAATAATTGGATTACAACAGTATTCCGGCCAGGTGAGTCGTATAATAATATTTATTAGTGTTTAATTCTACTACCACGATTCTTACAAATATGAACCTAACCTAACTAGTTCAGTGGCTGCGCGGACCTTTCTTACGTCATCACTGTGTCATCATCACTCAGGAATCTACAAGAAACTAAATATTGTATTATACAATCTATTTTTTTTTTAAGCTAAGAATAATCACACCTTGCATTTTACACATTAAAACACACAGGTCACTGCTTTAAAAAAAAAAAGAAATTAAAAAAAAAATCTCAATGTTCATCTTTACGACCGAACTGAAAAAAAAAAACCACATCATCCCTTCCAACGAAGTTATCGTATTTCAAAAGCCCCGTTTATCAGCAGTAACAAAAACATCACTTGAATACTAATTACTCATAAATAAGGTCTTAATTATCTTTTGTTAGCAACATGTGCGAGTCACCTGACGCACTCGCGAGGTGACTTCAAGCCGAGATCAATCTATGGGTTTATTCGCGCGCGCCAAACTCTATCAAGCGGTAGAAAGTAGTAGTTGTTTTATGAGTCACGTATTGTACCTTCTTATCGCTGATCGGCGTAGTAACATCTATCCAAACTTTATATTATAAACTAGCTTTTGCCCGCGGCTTCGCCCGCGTGGATGTCGGTTATCGCATAAAAAAGTACCCTATGTCCTTGTCCATGTCCCAGGCTATATCTCAAAATTCTAACTTAATATTAATTTTAATGTGATTCACTATGTGAATAGAAACCGAAACAAATGATTTAATATAATAAAAGTACTTATGGTCTGAACGTGAATGAGTCTTTACCTAAAGATAACAAACACAAAATCAAAATACGAAATTTCACTCAAATTCTTAAAGCAATCAATTGTACCAAATTGCAACACGAAATAAAAGTGCGACACAAATAATAATTTAAAAATAATTCACGTAAGTACCAACAATGTGAAAACAAAACGAAATCCCTACCCTACCTACCTACCTACCTACCTACCCTACCCTACCCTACCCTACCCTACCTACCTACCTACCCTACCCTACCCTACCCTACCCTACCCTATCTACCTACCTACCTACCCTACCCTACTCTACCCTACACTAATTTTTCGTAAAAACCATTAAAAAAAAAAAACCTAAATTTTCTTTTCTATAAACCTCACGGAGCCCGAGACCTTTTCAACGAATGCAAAACCGTGGAAATCGGTTCGTGCGTTCTGGAGTTATAGCGTCAGGAAGGAAAACCCGACTTATTTTTATATAGTAGACTAGCTGACCCGACAGACTTCGTTCTGTCAAAAGCTATAGTATAATCTCCACTACTCTACCCTACCTACCTACCTACCTACCTACCTACCTACCTACCTACCTACCTACCTACCTACCTACCTACCTACCTACCTACCTACCTACCTACCTACCTACCTACCCTACCCTACCCTACCCTACCTACCTACCTACCTACCCTACCCTACGCTACCCTACCCTACCTACCTACCTACCCTACCCTACCCTACCCTACCTACCCTACCTACCTACCTACCCCTACCCTACCCTACCTACCTACCCTACCCTACCTACCTACCCTACCCTATCCACCTACCTACCTACCTACCCTACTCTACCCTACCCTACCCTACCCTACCCTACCCTACCTACCTACCTACCTACCCTACCCTACCTACCCTACCTACCTACCTACCCTACCTACCTAACTACCTACCTACCTACCCTACCCTACCCTACCCTACCCTACCTACCTACCCTACCCTACCTACCTACCTACCCTACCCTACCTACCTACCCTACCCTACCCTACCTACCTACCTACCTACCCTACCCTACCCTACCCTACCCTACCCTACCCTACCCTACCCTACCCTACCCTACCCTACCCTACCCTACCCTACCTACCTACCCTACCCTACCCTACCCTACCCTACCCTATCTACCTACCTACCTACCTACCTACCCTACCCTACCCTACTCTACCCTACCCAAATTTTTCGTAAAAACCATAATTTTTTTTTTAAAAAGTTGCTATAAACCTCACGGAGCCCGAGACCTTTCCAACGAATGCAAAACCGTGGAAATCGGTTCGTGCGTTCTGGAGTTATAGCGTCAGGAAGGAAAACCCGACTTATTTTTATATAGTAGACTAGCTTTTGCCCGCGGCTTCGCCCGCGTGGATGTCGGTTATCGCATAAAAAAGTACCCTATGTACTACCCTCTCCATATCCCAGGCTATATCTCAAAATTCTAACTTAATATTAATTTTAATGTGACTCACTATGTGTTTATTACCGAGCTGGTAATGAGTTGAACTATCTAACTAATGTGCACACTAATAGGGTTGAAAATAAAACCACAATAGTGTACTGATCTAAGCTGGTATACTTAATTAAAATTGCGAGACCCCAACCAAATCGCGGTAACGAAACCATAGCGAGATCTATTTCGACGTCAACGCCATCTATCGAGCTTGACATCAAACTTTTAACATTTCACAATAATAACTATGGTTTTATGGTTTCTTCATGAACACTATGTGAATAGAAACCGAAACAAATGATTTAATATAGTAAAAGTACTTATGTTCTGAACGTGAATGAGTCTTTACCTAAAGATAACAAACACAAAATCAAAATACGAAATTTCACTCAAATTCTTAAAGCAATCAATTGTACCAAATACAACACGAAATAAAATTGCGACACAAATAATAATTTTAGAATAATTCACGTAAGTACTAACTTTTCTCAGGGTCACGTTCGCAATTGGACGAAATATTAGACATTTATTTTGTACTTGCAAACACGATCTGGATGTAGAATTCGATTAATCGACTAATAATTGACCGGTTGACATTTTAGCGGGAACACCACTAAACGAACGAAAAAAGAAAACAAAATACGTCTATACTCTGTGGTCGTGTGGCGGTGTGACGCGATGCTTAATGTAAACATTCATCAAGGTTTATACGTGCGTAAATTAATGGATTCAATGAGAAAACGGTTTAATCTTAGAAGAATCTTATACAGAATTACTGAGAAATAAGTGTAGATTTCGTATTGAGTGTTAGTTTATCGAAAAGTGATAAATATGTCAGTGAAAAAGTAACGAAAGTTTTGGAATGCACAAATTTTGATCATAAGGCCGCCGTGTTTAGTAATGTTTTTATGATAAATATTCTTGTATACTGTTTGAAATACACGTAAGTAGCTAGCTTATTTATCTACGAACATAATTTGGCTTATAGCTACTGATATTATAGCGTATTGTTATCGTAATCGTATTTCCAAGAGTAAAATTCGGCAAACAAATACCTACAAAAAGTCAATAAAATGGATATAGTATGTTATCCTTAAGAGATAGACATATGCCATCGCGGACTTTTTTGAAGACCTTTTTATGATACACAATTCCACCATACATTATTTTGTTATATCTCAAAGGGTTTAGACAGCGTTTTCGTTGAAAGCTCCCAGACGGCTTATTTTTTTCCGACACCTCCAACAAATATCGTTAATTCATACAAAAATGCATACAAAAACATAACAAATTATATACTAAAACCTTCCTAGAGAACCAAGCTATCCATTGGTGAAAACAGCATGAGAATCGGTGCAGCAGTATTTGAGTTTATCGCGAACAGACAGACAGACAGACAGACAGACAGACGCGGCGGAGGACTTTGTTTTATAATATGTAGTTTATATACTAAAACCTTCCTAGAGAACCAAGCTATCCATTGGTGAAAACAGCATGAGAATCGGTGCAGCAGTATTTGAGTTTATCGCGAACAGACAGACAGACAGACAGACAGACAGACAGACAGACGCGGCGGAGGACTTTGTTTTATAATATGTAGTGATTACTGAGAAATAAGTGTAGATTTCGTATTGAGTGTTAGTTTATCGAAAAGTGATAAATATGTCAGTGAAAAAGTAACGAAAGTTTTGGAATGCACATATTTTGATCATAAGGCCGCCGTGTTTAGTAATGTTTTTATGATAAATATTCTTGTACACTGTTTGAAATACACATAAGTAGCTAGCTTATTTATCTACGAACATAATTTGGCTAATAGCTACTGATATTATAGCGTATTGTTATCGTAATCGTATTTCCAAAAGTAAAATTCGGCAAACAAATACCTACAAAAAGACAATAAAATGGATATAGTATGTTATCCTTAAAAGATAGACATATGCCATCGCGGACTTTTTTGAAGACCTTTATAAGATACATAATTCCACCATACATTATTTTGTTATATCTCAAAGGGTTTAGACAGCGTTTTCGTTGACAGCTCCCAGACGGCTTATTTTTTTCCAACACCTCCAACAAATATCGTTAATTCATACAAAAATGCATACAAAAACGATAACAAATAATATACTAAAACCTTCCTCGAGAACCAAGCTATCCATTGGTGAAAACAGCATGAGAATCGGTGCAGTGGTTTTTGAGTTTATCGGGAACAGACAGACAGACAGGCGGCGGAGGACTTTGTTTTATAATATGTAGTGATGTGAAAGTAACTCTGTCTGTCTGTCTGTCTGTATGTTACGTTTTCACGCCTAAACCGCTGAACCGATCGTCATCAAATTTGGCAGTGATATAGCCTGGGATACGGAGAAGGACATAGGCTACTTTTTTACGCGATATAACCGACATCCACGCGGGCGAAGCTGCGGGCAGAAGCTATTAATTTTAAATGGTTTGTTCATTTGTATAAGACCGAGCGAGATCAGCTTTTACTGGGAATGTATAGCTTGATATGTAACCATGTGTACCTTCATGTAACATGTGACAGAACGGAGTCAAGTGTCCGTAGAGTACGGTTGTTAAATTAATGAAAAAGAATAATACATTGTAAAAGTGGAATAGTTTTGTTTGTAAAAAGGGACAAGTAGGTAACTAACTAAAATAACAGCTGATGGTGTATTATTCTTGATCGTTATGATATGGTATAAATAAAAAAAAAAAATAGTTTGTTTTGGAATGTTTTCTGTTATCATGAGTAAAATCATGTGTTCAAATACCGGTCACTAATTACCAGTCAATAGGGTGAAGTGCGTTCACGAGTCATGTGGGCACTTTGCCGTACGTATTCTTACACGGTACGGCAGTATCTTCATGGAACATGAGACAGAAAGGGGTCAAGGAACTAAGAGCTGAAAACGCGCGCGCGATCCGTATATTTGTTAAATTAATTAAAAAATAATAATGCATTTAAATAAAATCGTTTCTATGGGAAAGTTGTTTGTTATCATGAGCACCATCACGTGTTTAAATATCGGTCACTAATTGCCAGGCACCCTACATACATAGTCTAAGTCTTTTAACTCTGGAATTTTCATGTGTGATTTGTAAGTTTTTACACCTAATCTATTATAGAAGAGCACTGATTTCCAAGAAACAGGTTTCTTACCTAGTTTGGAAGTCAGGAGTTCACATAGTTTTAGCCGTCTACTCACTTACATTATTTATATCGTAGTTCTTAGGAAAATAACTGTATTAGGCTTTATTATGCTTGGCTTTTATTGAGTCCAAATAAAGGTTGTTATTATTATTACTAGTTTCTGCCCGCGACTTCGCCCGCGTGAAATTACGGCCCACTCATCGCGTTGCATCCCGTCGCTCGCCCGCGCTATAACTTCGTTATCGCTTAGCGTTCTTTCTGACTTTTGTTCTTTTCGCGTGGCTCCTAAGGATCATAGCTTTCCTCGATAAATGGGCTATCCAACACTAAAATATTTTTTCAATTCGAACCAGTAGTTCCTGAGATTAGCGCGTTCAACCAAACAAACAAACTCTTCAGCTTTATAATATTATATTAATAGCTGACCCGCGCAACTTCGTCTGCGTCACCTAAGAGAGAGAGTGGTTTATTCTACAAATGACGACAGGCGTATTTTGCGTATTTGCTATGTCCACGCTGCTTCATGCAATCGTCAATCACGCTACAAAACATCACAGTTTTCTTTCACAACAAGTGAAAAAACAACAAGGTGTGCGTCTCGCGAGTCGGTCGAGTAGTGAATTACTGCCGCGCGCACCGCATGACGAACGCACGACGAGAGGCTGACGCGACGTTGCCGCTCCGTGGACACAGTTTTGATTGTTGTGCAAGCATTCGTCTTGCAATCGTGAGTTGACGTAAGCGTGCGCATGTCGTACGGTTTACGTTGACAATAGGCCTTAACGACATCTAGTGGATTATCTATTTCAGCTACCCACTAACAGGTGGCATTAGTTGTAATTCAATATTTGGGAATTTCCGCGTTGGTTCGAGAAAGTTCTGGTTCTGGCTAGTATATTCCGATCACTTCGAGATGGTAGTAATCACTACATATTATAAGACAATCACTAAATATTATAAAACGAAGTCCTCCGCCGCGTCTGTCTGTCTGTCTGTCTGTTCGCGATAAACTAAAAAACTTCTGCACCGATTCTCATGCTGTTTTCACCAATGGATAGCGTGGTTCTCGAGGAAGGTTTTAGTATATAATTTGTTAAGTTTTTGTATACATTTTTGTATAAATTAACGATATTTGTTGGAGGTGTCGGAAAAAAATAAGCCGTCTGGGAGCTTCAACGAAAACACTGTCTAAATAAACCCTTTGAGATATAACAAAATAATGTATGGTGGAATTGTGTATCTTATAAAGGTCTTCAAAAAAGTCCGCGATGGCACAACATGTCTATCTCTTAAGGATAACATACTATATCCATTTTATTGTCTTTTTGTAGGTATTTGTTTGCCGAATTTTACTCTTGGAAATACGATTACGATAACAATACGCTATAATATCAGTAGCTATTAGCCAAATTTTGTTCGTAGATAAAAAAAAACTTGCTACTTATGTGTATTTCAAACAGTACACAAGAATATTTATCATAAAAACATTACTAAACACGGCGGCCTTATGATCAAAATTTATGCATTCCAAAACTTTTGTTACTTTTTTACTGACATATTTATCACTTTTCGATAAACTAACACTCAATACGAAATCTACACTTATTTCCCAGTAATTCTGTACATGATTCTACTATGTTAAACCGTTTTCTCATTTCTCACTCCATTGATAAGTACACCCTTAAAATACTTCCTGTCTAAGGAATCGCAGCATACAGTTTGGACCTTTCGTACTAAACGGTTTGGTGGACCCGTTCTGGACTTCTTCCTGCACTGCAGGAAGAAGTCCAGAACGATTGATGGACATCAATGTTACAGAAAGAACAATGTTTGTTCTGATTTTTCTTTTTGAAACACTCCGCTTCAGTATGACCCGGCTTTTCACAAAACGAGCATTCACGGTTATCCTTGTGTCTATGCATTTTAATATTGTCCTTTGTTTTGCGACATCTGTTTGCCACAAGAGAAACACTTTATCACCCTGTCCGGTCCATGAAAATTTTTCAATGAAGTTTCAGGTTTGTTTTGCTCTTTGCTAGCAGTTGAAGTGTTGATACTAGCCAAGTACTGGAGTAAGGAATTGGTGTCCCGACACCCAGCTGATTTAGCACCGATCTCCCATAATTGGTTCCCGAGTGTGCCTATTACTGCTTCAGCAATAATCTCATCGCTTAATTGGCATGACATTCCAATCCCGAGTTTAGTATAATAAAATTCAATAGGGTCTTCATTGGGCTTCCTGACTCGGTTCACTAATTCTCTTATTTGTGTAAGTTTATTTTTAGTGAAAGGGAACGTTTTTACCAACTTTTCCTTCCACTCGGTCCAACTCATTTCAAAGGATGCTTGGTGCTCATACCAACTCTTCGCATAGCCACCAAGTTTAGAGGTACAGTTACATATCAATGTTAGTTCGTCCCAACCATGCATATTGGCAATTCCTTCCAAGTTCCGGATCCAATGATCAACAGAGACCGGGGAGGTTTGAGGGTCAAATGTGTTTGACCCTCAAACCTCCCCCGTCTCTGTATCTGGTATGAAATCATAGCGACCCATGTAGCGAACTACAGATGGCTGGGATGTATTTTCAGTATGATACGAGTATCACTATCACATAGAGTCACAATTAAAAGTAAAAGAGGAGTAAATTGGATCTTCCTCACCAAAGGTTTTCAGCACCACTCTTCATAAAAGTTTACACCTTGAATACACTGAATTTACCGAAGAATAGTCATATAAGTAGGCGTTTGTTACACATAGATAATATCCCGCTTCTGAACTAATAGGGGGATTGTCATTAAAAGTCTTTACTAACTTGAAACGTTTATTGGACTTGCACAATTACAATTTATGGTACGCGGGTTAACCTGTGCGCGCTCGAGAGAAGACTGTCGTCGGGAGGTCTCCACCCACGCGATCTCAAGGACTGCCAGGAAGTCCCTCTAACAGTTTAGATTAGATTTAGCGGCTGATCCCCACACTTCGATTAGGTATTCAAGGTTTGATTTTACTAGAGAGTTATACTTTTTTCGGGATACATTTTGTAACTTTTCGTAACGCTCCTAATAGCGATATTACTCGTAATTTCGTTTTGATATGATCGATGTGCAGTCTCGAAGTAAGTTTGTCATCTACCCGAGAACCCTAATCCGAGATATTTTTTGTGATTAGACCGCTTGATTGTTTCTCCGTTGATCGTAAGAGGTGGGAACTTCGGTAATGGCTTATTTTTTGCGTATAAATGTAAATGTAGTAATTTATATTTTAACCATTTACTGAGCAGGTCAAGGTCCTTTTGGGCATCGGTCATAATATTTTGTAGAGATCTATTGAAGTAAAAAAGGCAGGTGTCATCCGCGTATAACGTTAGGTGTCCTGTCAGCCCTATTTTATCAATGTTATTTATGTAAATTAAAAATAGTAATGAGTTAATAATTGCGCCTTGTAGACAGCCGTATGTTATGTTTTGTATCGAGCTGATGAAGCTATCTATCTTAGGGCGCTACCTAAGTTGTGTAATTTCTGTAGTAGCTTTTCATGGCTTACAGTATCGTACGCCTTTTTTAGGTCAATTAAAATACCCACAACAACGTTTTTTTGATCAATATTAGTTTTTATTTTCGTTATTAAATCTACTGAGGCTGTGAGAGTACTTGATTTAGGGCGGAAGCCATATTGTTGATCAATTAGGATTTTTTTCTTAGTCAAATATTCGATTAGACGGCTGTATAACACTCGTTCGAATATTTTCGAAATAATGGGTAAGACCGACACCAGTCGATAGTTACCGGGGTCAGTTCTACTTCCAGATTTGTAAATTGGACTGACCATTGCAACTTTAAGTGAGTCGAAGAAAGTGCCGCGCGTTAAACAAACATTTATACAGTTAGTTAAACTTTCCACAATTATATTTTTAAGGCATTTGATAGCTTTTGTGCTGATACCGTCCAAGCCTGTGCTAGTGTTGGAGTCAAGTAGTGTTGGAGACAATAATTTTTGATATTTTGTCAGTGTTACAGGGGGAAAGTTCGTCCAAAGATATGTCATGTGTATAGTTATTGTCGTACATGAGAATATTACCTATGTTTATGTAGTACATGTTAGGTATTTCGTTAGTTAAGTCCGCGCCTATTGATGCAAAGAATGAATTAAGTACGTCACAAATGTCATTACCGTTTGTTATCTATTCTGAGTTCTAAAATTGGTTGGGGGGGAACATTACTGTCTTCGATTTTATTCGCTGCTAAGTTATTAATGATTTCCCACATTTTTTTAGGTTGTTTGTAGTTGTTATGAAATAAGTTGTGGTAGTAGGTTTCCTTCTTTGTCTTGATTAAGTTTTTTACTCTGTTCTGTTCTTCATTAAACTTCCTCCGTAGATCGTCGTCTTTTGAGTAAGATTTTGTTTGTTGCCATAAGTGATTTCATAAGTCGATTGAGTCTATAATATTTCGGTCTATCCAGTCTTCTTGAGGTAGGTTTAGGGTTTTAGTCGTATCTTCTTTATTTTTCTTTATTTGCTCTGAAATAAATCTTTCTAAATAGTAGTAGTCATCTTTGTTATTAGCGTACTTTTCTGTTAGGGTACTATTGTATAATTTATCATAGTTAAGTGCTTTGTATTGGATCCTTTTGTTTATCTTTGGCGTCAAGCTGCCTATTTCAAGGAATATCTGCTTGTGATCTTACAGGCATGAGTCAATTACAGATAAGCTGAAAGCATGATGTTCGTGCATATGTAATCAAGTATAGTATTTGTAGTTAAAGTTTATTTATTTTATTTAATATTTCGTATCCTGTTCCTTTGATTTCATTTAGGTTTCTTGAGACGTGACTGTCCTTACTAAGCAGATCGATGTTAAAGTCTCCGAAAACAATCGTCCTCTTTCGCCGTTCCAAATGTGAGATGTATGTTTCTAAAAAGTTATTTTTATTCACCTGGTTTGTAAATCGCTCCGATGTCCAATGAGAGTTTATCTATGTGTATCCATAGGTAGTGGTTACCAAGTTCGCATAATTCCTCTGTTACTTCGTGTTTGATACTTTCGTGTACATAAATTGATACGCCGCCGCCTTTGCGATCTTGCCTGTAGTTATAAACATGTTTATAGTGTGGTAGCTGATATAGTTTTGCGTCCGCTTCCGAAGTAAGCCACGTTTCAGTAAAAATTAGTAAGTGTATGGTCATTGGTGTTGCTTTTATTATGCATTTTATTTCGTCATGTTTGCCAGCCTTACGGATACTTCGTAAATTCGCATAAAAGAAACGTAACGAGGATGGGTGGGATGGTATATCTTCGTATCTACTTACTAGTTGGTGGTTTAGTCTATCCGTAAATGTTGCCTTTGGTATTAAGTCGGTTATTGTTTTTTTTGGTTGGTTTTGTTCAGTGTGATTGTCGGTATTCCTTTTATGTATTTGATAATGAGATCCCCTTCGCCCACTTTAATACGTTTGTTTGGGCTCCAGTTTTAATAATTCGAAATACTCTTTTTGAGCAGGGGTTTGGTCCGCGTAAATCTGTGTTTTGCCTTGTAGGTTTTTCTTATTTGTTAGTAGGTATTTTGGAACGTCTGAATTGTTGAAGCAAACTTTTAATGGTCTGGTTTTGTTTGGGATATATTATCCCAGTCTGATGGTTTTACTTGGTTTAGGGCAGTCTTCATACAGTGTTGTAATTATTTTCATAGCTTCATTATTGTCGTGATTTCGTCTACAGTTTGCGTTTCTTTCGTTTATTTCCGATATACCCACAATTACGAAGTTTTTCTCGCGCTCACATCTGGTTTTTAGCTCGAGGATGAGGTTTTGGTGGCATAAGACGGTTTAAGCGTAGTACTTTCGATGTTTTGTTGGTTTTATAGTTGGGTTATTTCTTCTTCTATATGTTTGATCTTGTTTTGTGTTGTCGTGTTACTAGCCTTAATGCTTTCCATATCACCATTTATTTGATCAAGTCGCTGAGTAAAGTTTTTAGTAGTTGTCTTCAAGGTTTTTATATCATTTTTAAACTCAGATATTTCGTCTTTTATGTAGTTTAGACTATCATTTTGGGTTTTTCCAAACTTCTCTAGGAAGCTCATCATCTCTGTGTAAAAATTTGTAAAATCCTTTTTATACTCGGTTTCCTCAGTACGCTCTTTTTGTTTAAAGTGTGTTAACATTTGTATAGTCATCATTATCGCAGTGGGTGGGTAAGTTTGGTACAGATCCGTTAGCGCTTCCGCTCTCGCTTATCACCTGGTATTCGGTGTAGGTGATGTCCTCTGTATATTCATTGTGTATGGTTTGACTCGAACGTTTTCCGTACGGGTGTGAGTGGGATGAAAAATAGCAGCGGTCCTTGTCACTCGCCGATGTGTAGCTTCGCGTCGAAACACAAGGTTTTATGTTAATTTACACTTTGACTTGTAAGTTTATGGCACTAAAACACACTTTCTGATGTTTTGTATTTATTTAAACATAATATCTCTGTCAATAATTATTTAACGTGTCTGCTTTCAACAAGAACCAAAGGTAATTTGAAGTTGAACCCTAATAAGTGTCAATTCATAAAGAAAGAAATTTTATATTTGGTTCATTTAGTTTCTGCTGACGGTGTTTTGCCAGACCCTGACAAAACTAAGGTTTTAGAATAATTTCCTATACCCAAAAACGCGGATGAAGTGAGACGGTTTGTTGCCTTCTGCAACTACTATAGTAATTTTCTATAGAAAATTCGTGCCGTCCTTTGCAAAAATTACTATGCGTTTAAATCGTTTGCTAAAGAAAGTCGAACCTTTTGTGTGAAGTTCAGAATGCCAAAATGCATTTGAATTTCTAAAAACATCATTAATGACGCCTCCTATACTACAGTATCCAGATTTTTCTGAACCCAATGAATTTATGTTACAGACTGACGCGTCTGATTTGGAAGTAGGAGCCGTATTGTGTAATAAGGACATGAAACCAGTTGCTTATGCCAGTAGACCATTAAATAAGGCAGAGAAAAATTCTCCAGTAATACAGAAAGAATTAACAGCAATAGTATGGGGCAGTAACGTACTTCAGACCATATTTATATGGCAGAACTTTTACTATTATGACAGACCACAAACCTTTAATTTATTTATTTAGAATGAAAGATCCATCTAGTAGTCTAATTAAATTCCGGTTAATACTAGAAGAATTTAATTTTAAGATAGTGTGTTCGATCTTTGCTCATAAATATAGGGTAGTTTAATCTGGCTTGTCCACTAGTTTGTACTCCTACCCGCACTGGGAATCGGTGATGGTTCGGTGGGCTATGCCTGCCCGCCGCGCGCGTCTCCCGAGCAGATCAGGGCCTCAAGTCTGCTATTACAATAGTGTCAGAATGGTCTCTTCATTGTGAGTTTTTGACAGATTTGCCATACAAACACTGTCAAATACTCACAATGGCGAGACCATTCTGACACTATTGTAATAGCAGACTTGAGGCCCAGTCTGTTCGCCCGTGATCGCCATTGCAGATGGTCATTTTAAATACTATAATCTCAAGCTGAATATTTTCCGAAACCTATATAAGTTGCCGTGCAATTAGTTACATACGTACCTACTTACGTTCATCAAAACATTTTCTCACGCGAGTGCGGAGCTTCCCTGCTGTTCCCTGAAGCTGTGACCTGGTGCCGTGGCAAGGATAATTCAGGTTAGTGGTCAAGCTTTTTTATCTGCCCTGTGTAGTAAGCAAGATCTTTACTTCTTGGGGTTTTTTAGAGGTACAGCATTTCCTGCCATTAATAAGGTCCTTTGAATTTATTTTATTTTACCAGAAGTCCTATTCAGATTCCACATAGTGTATGTAAAAGGTAGGGACAATGTAATCGCCGATGCATTGTCTAGAGTGTGCATAACATTGAGTGAATTGAAGGATGTGAAAGAGCAAATTAACAACTAAAAAAACGTAACAACTAGGGGACAAAAGAGGAGATTAGAAGAGAGTTGTAAGGAAAAACAAACTGTGCCTAGTAAAACCACCGACAACTGGCCTGATCAACCAAGAGTCGTGGAATGACTAAGACAGCCGTGTGATTCTATTGAAATTAAGTTAGTAGAAGAAAAAACTATAGAAAGTTTAAAAGAGAAAATATAATAAAGGAAGAAAAGGATTGTTTTGTTTATATACCAAGCAAAATGTTATTGTGTATTATTAACCTTGACTTTAGATTGCATTTCTCGCGAGCCGAATTTGCAACTAAGTTAAAGGAGTTTTGTGAAAGAATAGAAGTAAATGAACTATGCATAGTGAAAGATGATAACAATAATGAATTTATAAAATGTTTATGTAGTGAGATTAAATCTATAAAAGAATGGACCGGACCCCGAATATGTATTTTGAGAGGAATTGAAAGAATATATGATGAAAAGGAAAAAAGAATTTATTATGAATAACTATCATTTATTGCCCACCAGTGGCCATGCGGGTATGAATAGAATGGCGAATAACATTAAAAGAAAATATTACTGGCCAGGGTTAGATATGGATATTCGTAATTTTATAAGTAAATGTGAAATGTGTCAGAAAATGAAACAAAGTATGTATACGAGACAACCCATGACTATAACTACTACAGCATTAGCTGCCCTTGATAAAATTTTCCTCGATTTAGTTGGACCTTTGGATAAGGATGAGTCAGGAAATTGTTATATTTTAACCCTACAATGCGAATTGACAAAATACATGGAGGCATATCCATTACCCAATAAGGAAACGGTTACTGTAGCAAAAGCTTTACTGAATTTTATTATTTTAAGATTCGGTATCCCAAAATCTATAGCTACGGATAGATGGACAGAATTTATTTCTCAAGTTATGGAACAGGTACATATGTAGGCTATTAGAAATAGAAAAGTTAACATCCACTGCATACCACTATCAATCAATCGGTTCCCTAGAGATAGCCCATAAACATTTAGGAGCATTTTTAAGAACTTATTGTAATAATGCGTATAATTCATGGTCAGATTGGTTACTTTTCTGGTGTTTTAATTTTAATACCAGTGTAAACACGCAAACTAAATACACACCACATGAACTTGTGTTTGGAAGACAATGGTGCCGATTCTCTTGTACACCGAACTAAACTAACTAAACTATCACTAAAATTCCTTACTTTTGGCTATGAGAATCTTAAAGCTATTCTGCAAACAAAATTCTCTAAATTTAAAAATAAGTTTGACACAACTAAATCGAATTTGACAATCGTGACTCCACGTGGTATTTTTTTTTTTTGGCTTCGCAACGTTGTACTTGTTTGCCTATGATTTATTTTAGAGCCGGAGGCGCACATGGGGGGCAGCCGCGACGTGTTTTTTTATGGAATTTTTCACTTTTGTGTGGAAAATAAAAAAAAAGATTACCTACACGTAGCGTAATAGTGGTTTAAGGGTTTCTAAAAGGGGGTCGAAATTTTCATTATTTTTGCGATAAGACGCACCATTTTGGAGATATAAGCAAAAGAAAAGAAAAAAAATTATAGGGATAAACACGAAATATTTTATGTGATACACCTATAAGTGGTAAAGAAGCCATGGAAATGATTTTCTTTTTTATTCCGAGAATATTATTAAAAAAATTAAATAATTTAAAATTACTTGATATGATGATTAATTATCAAAATTCACCGCGCTCGTGCCGCCACCCCACCGCACCGTTCGGCGTCACCGCGTCGAGGCGGGTCATTCATAGAATATGTAAATAAAGGATTTTTTCGCTTTTTTACCACATAAAGATGTTTCTCTTAAAATATTTCGTGTATGAATAGATACACCTTATATACAGTACTGGTTTTGCACCAGAAGTCGAGGTGATTGGTGTGAATTTTAGTTCATGAAAACTAATTTTATTCCACACCTTTTTAATCGCGATTAAAAATAGTCAGATTTAGTTAGAAAATCTAAATTTTAGTTTAAAAACGTCAAATTCAGAATAGCAAAATTGCCATTTTCACTAAATTTAAAAACTCAGTACTATCTTAGAGCTGTCAAACTAAAATATAGTTAAGTTGTGTCACTTTAGTCAATTTCAGAATAGGAAATGGTCGTTTGACAGGAATAAACTAAATTTTGGTGATTTTTAGTCTAGTTTAGAGAATTTTGTGACAAGAGAATCGGCACCATTGTCGTTTGTCAAACAGTTTAGAACATGATGTAGAACCACTTTACAATAGTGATGATTATTGTCTAGATTTATGATATAAGTTGCAAATAGCTTTAAAAGATGCAAGAAACAATTTGGTAGCTTGTAAGGAAAAAAGAAAAAGTAAATATGATAAATCATGTAATCCTGTATTTTATAAGAAAAATGATCTTATTTTAGTTAAGAATGAATGTGCTCATAAATTAGACTGTGTTTTTAAAGGACCTTTTGATGTGTTGGAAGATTTAGGCGTTAATGTTAAGATAATTAAAAAGGGTAAGGTAGATGTAATACATAAAGATAGAACAATTTTTTTTGTATGTAAGTAAGTACGTTTTTAAGAAAAGGTACCTTTGTTTTGCTTGACTTAATTATTTTTTTCTTTCACCCCCTGAGGTGAAGTGTATACCTAAATATACCTAGTAATAAGTAATATTGTCATGTAAGATACCTATAAGTAGTTGGTAATAAACACTTGTCTTGAACAGACGTGTTTCCTTTCA
This sequence comes from Dryobota labecula, assembly GCA_947523025.1. Taxonomy (NCBI): domain Eukaryota; kingdom Metazoa; phylum Arthropoda; class Insecta; order Lepidoptera; family Noctuidae; genus Dryobota; species Dryobota labecula. The sequence goes on along the minus strand of OX383283.1, from coordinate 33,210,872 downwards.
CCTCCATACTTCAGACCTACTTGGAATCTGACCTTCATCGCCAAAATCACTCTGACGGCGGCATGCCCGACACACTTTAACCGTCCCGTCCTTCATAATTTATGTCTGCGGTAGTTATTGGTCAAGTTAACTTCGTTCATAACAACTTTTTAAATATGATTGACAAGTCAAAGTGTTAGTAAAAACCTACTTATAGAAATAAAATCATGTATCATAATTGCACAGGCAAAACCTTCAGTTTCTCCAAAAAGGTCACCAAAACGTAGCCAGGATACGGATGCTAAGAAATTTACACCAGGCTCATGAAGAGCCCGAAAGAAGCGTCCGTGAAGCTCCTTGCTTTGCCATACCCCTTTGCGGTCATCTGAAGTCAATACACCAACGGTTTGCGCCAGTTCTCTTCGTAGTGCGCCCCTTGTCCACTGCATCCACATCACGGTGCAGACCTACTACGGCTTTAAAAATACATCCCTTGAGACTGCACACCTCACGGTTGTGGAGGTTCTTATTTATTATTATGTCTTTGACATATCTCGGGACCTTGGGGTCTAGAACCTTAGGAAGGCATATGAGGGGCCGAAACCAACTCGCGGAGGTCCGTTAAATGCTTTCAATAAAATGAGGCACCTTCAATAAGTTGTTGCTGCATGAAGCCATACCTGACGAATGGTGTTCACTGGTGCCCATTTTTAAAAACAAAGGTGTTGGAGTACAACAACTATAGGGGAATAAAGCTTATGTCACATAGTATGAAAGCTTGGGAAAAGAGTGAAATTTCGCAAATCCAATTCTGATTTATGCCTGGTCGGGGAACAACGGTTGCCATCTTCTCGGCCAAGGGTTGGCACCATCGGCACTCAGCCCTTACCTCTTCCTGATCAACAAAAACAACACAAATAGTACTCACACGGCACGGTTGAACACGCGACTCGTAGATACATGTCTGCCGCGCGCTTTCTGGCGGTGAACTTGTCCTCTAAGTAAGTCCACATGATTTGCCACGCCACAAAGTTTTGTAGCGGATATGACGTAAAAATTGTTGCAGCAAATGCCAATTTCGCTGCTTGTGCTTTTCTGTAAAAATAAAAATATCGCACTTTTTATTATTCATGTATTCCGCATCGTCGTTTGATCACATAATTATTGGAAAGCGATTACTTGTCTTATGGTCTGTTGTAAGTGTCTGATGAAAGGCCAAGGCCAAGTAAAATTCTTAAGCCGCTTCCTCACCGGGAGCATTCTTCTGTAATGTAATAATCCAAGATTCGATTTGGAGCATTACTATATTACCATTACCTCGGTTCTCCTCACTCACTGATATAATGATCGAATCCGAACTGCGACATTACAGGTGAATGCTCCCGGTGAAGGAGCGCCTTTACACAATCAGTCACCAGGGAATTAGAAAAACACAATCATCTGTATTTTTAGGTTGGGGAAAAAGTCTTTTCGCATTATAGTATGTATGAACTTGTAATAAAATATCTTTGGCTATACTATTTGAATCTGGCTGGTTTTGGTATCATTGAAAGTTTAAATTTTAAAGAACATAATTCCAAATTCAAATTAGGAAAATGTGTGATTTTCATTTGTTTTTCGTACTGTCAAGATGAGTGAATCTTATGAAGAAATTCGATACATTTTAAAATTTTACTACAAAAAAGGTAAAAATGCAACGCAAGCCACGAAAAAAATTGGCGATGTTTATGGACCTAGTACAGTGTCTGTGAGAGTAGAAAAATTTGGTTTAAGCGTTTTCAATCCGGAAATTTTGATGTCAAAGATGCACGTCGCTCTGGTCGCCCTATTACGGATAAAGTGGATGCCATTTTTGAAAAAGTGGAGCAAGATCGGCATATCAGTAGTTACGACGTAGCTGAAGAACTGGGAATTGACCACAAAGAGTTTTGGCACATTTGAAAAAAACGGGGTACACAAAAAAGCTCGATATTTGGGTACCTCACGAGCTCACTGAAACAAACCTAATGAACCGTGTACTCATTTGTGATTCTTTATTACGACATAATGAAATCGAACCATTTTTGAAGAAGCTGATAACTGGTGATGAAAAGTGGATCACGTACGACAAGAACGTGCGAAAAAGGTCGTGGTCAAAGGCCGGTCAGGCTTCACAGCCTGTGGCGAAACCCGGGTTAACTCGCAACAAGGTGATGCTGTGTGTGTGGTGGGATTGGAAGGGCATTATTCATTATGAGCTGTTACCACCAGGCAGGACCATCGATACTGAACTCTACTGCGAACAACTGATGAGATTAAAGCAAGAAGTTGAGAGAAAGCGGCCAGAATTAATCAACAGAAGGGGTGTGGTTTTTCATCATGATAACGCTAGACCTCACACATCTTTAGCCACTCAGCAAAAATTAAGAGAGTTTGGCTAGGAGGTGTTAATGCATCCGCCGTATAGTCCTGATCTGTTTCGGTCTCTTCAGAATTCTTTAGGCAGTGTCAGGTTAACATCACGAGAGGACTGCCAAAACCAATTGTCGCGGTATTTTGATCAGAAGTCCCAAAATTTCTACAGCAATGGGATCATGTCCCTACCTACAAGATGGCAAAAAGTTATCGAACAAAATGGTACCTACATACTATAGTTAAATGTAAATAAACTATATTAAAAATGTTTTGAATTTTGTTACAAAATGCGAAGAAACTTTTTCCCCAACCTATTATTTAGAAGGTTTAATTTTTTTTCCAAGAATTATTGTTTGAATAACATTATTAAATTGTGAGTAAACGTTTTCAGGACTAGCTAATACGATATCGGATAATCGAGTCAGTCGCATAAATGGTACCAGCCATGATATTTATTGGACAATGTACTGGTCAAATAAACGTTTCGGTTAAATAAAAGGATTTCGTAAGACAACTGTCGTCGTTTGCGTATCTTAACATAACTGTTATATAATTAAAACGCCGCTTAAACGTTTGAGCATGACCTTTATATAACAAAACTATTTTGGTTGTATGGAAGACTTACCAAGACTTGAATGCGACTAAGGTGTTGAGTTTCAGCGGTTATTATAACTTTTAGAAGACTTTTAAATCATTCAAAGGTCTAAAATCCACACTTTAATTAAACCATTCCCATTTTTTCCTATCACATACTTGTGATTTTGTAAAAAAATATGGATCTAAATAAATGGAGAATAAATAAATGTAGAATAATTAAAAGTAGTGGGCCCTTCCAGCGAAAAATTAGTAAAACGTTCCAATCTGTTGTGGGATTTGAGGGTCAGGCTTCTTCAGTGAATTGTTTTTAATTCTTGTTAAGTTTAGAAGTGTTTATTATCGAATTTACATATAGGTTTTAATAAAAGAATAAAATTATGATGGTGGACCGACTACCATCTTTTCATGTGAGTCAAACTATTGATCCGTGGAACGAACGAATCGAACGTTCTAGAAACTTCTTCAGCGACGACCAATCAGCGCTCCCCGTTCGCCGCTCTCGCTTCTTCCTCTCTCGCCGAGCCTCCATCAACTCAACACTACAGCGTGCCACATGTTATCGTCTTTGCGCCAATAGATGGCGTTAACATATGCCCCCGGCCATGGAAGTTCCTTCTTCCAACGAAGTACCGATGGCGTTGACATTTTGAATGGATTATGGATGATTATTTTGGATCCATCTTCTCCTACTCTTCTTGTGGTAACAGAGGACATATTTTTGAGAATGCCCTTCGCAACATCCCGGTCGCCGTTTTGATGTCAACGACTCGTGACAGGCCATCTTTCCCAGGAAAAGTATGAAGAATTCTTCCTAAGCGCCACTTGAGAGGTGGAAGATTATCTTCCTTGATGAGTACAAGAGTATTGGGTACCAATTCTTCCTTACTTGTCTTCCACTTTGTTCTGATCTGAAGCTCCACTATGTACTCCTTTGACCATCTCTGCCAGAACTGCTGGCGCATCTGTTCCACGCAGTCATAACGGGACAGGCGATTCGAAGCTGTAGTCGTCAGGTCTGGGCTGGTATGTGCGGTGAGCGGTCGGCCAATCAGAAACAGAGAAGGGCTAAGGGGAAGAAGGTCAGTTGGGTCTGAGGATAGTGGGTACATGGGTCGAGAGTTTAGGACGGCCTCGATTTGAGTTAATACGAGTATCGTGCTAACTAATAACTCCTCGTACGTTAAGTTCGTGTTGCCAATAACACGACGTATGGGATATTTGCAAGACTTTACTCCTGCCTCCCACAATCCCCCAAAATACGGTGTATAAGGTGGTATGAAATTAAATTTTATATTATCATTAGCTAAAAACTCCATAATATTATTATGATCGTTCTTTAGAAATTTTTTAAGTTCATTCATTGCCCCAAAAAAATTCTTAGCGTTGTCTGAAAATATTTCAAAAGGTTTACCCCGTCGAGACATAAACCGTTTTAGAGCTAATATGTAAGCATCGGTTGTAAAATTAGTAACTAACTATAAGTGAATTGCACGCGTTGAGAAGCAGACAAATAAACAAATATAGCATTTCTCCAGTTTAGCGCCCCTCCTTTTTCTGTTCAGAATAAACATGGGTCTTGCATAGTCTACACCACACCTCATAAATGGATAACCTGGTTCTAGCCTTTCTACAGGTAAGTTACCCATTTGAACTGAAATAGTTTTACCTTTAATACGTGTACATGTCACACATGTATGTACAGTCAGCAACAAAAGTCGATTAACATTTCACTTTCCTAAATCTTAATTATTGAACCAAATATTTAATTAAATATTTGGTATGTAGCATAGAGTTATTTTTCTTTACCTTTTACTTCTGTTCCGATTTTAATTAAATATTTGGTTCAATAATTAAGATTTAGGAAAGTGAAATGTTAATCGACTTTTGTTGCTGACTGTACAACATTCCTAGCCAGATTGCGGCCTCTGAGGGGCCACCAATTTTCTCGTATACTAGCTAACAGTGATTGAGGACCTGCATGAAGCTGGCGCTTATGCTCTTATTGAAATAACTAGCGTGTATGTTTACTACACAACAGGATGGGGTGCTTTTTATTGTATGAAAAACTTAAAGAATTATGTAATCTACCGCCAACTCTAATCATGTTATTATTATCAACAAATAAATTAAAACCAGAAATATTACGGGTAGCCTTTAAGGTTACATTCCCTTTTGATGAAATATCTCGATCAGGAATCGATTGGTTTTGTGACAGTTGACTTAATAATAGATTTATTTAACTCACCTACTTGGAGCGAGCCGTATTTACGATTTACCTTTACTTTATTGCGAACGTTATCAATGAAACGTAACCTGTAAGCAAATACACGCTTCATACGAGAAAATGAAGAGAATCTCTCGAACGGAAACGTATTTTCATTCATTTGATATACTTTACATTTGGCAAAAATGCCACCAAATATCAGCTGTGCGCAGCACGTCTAGCGTGACTCTGCGTGACACCAAGTCAGCTGGGTTGGATTTACTTCCTACGTGTAACCATGGTAAACTATCAGTGAGTTCATTAATTTGAGCCACCCTGTTCATTACAAATATTTTGAGAGTGTTAGGTGACATTCGTAGCCATCCCAGCACAATTGTAGAATCAGACCAAAAATAAACAGTGAAATTCGAACGAAGTGAATTTATAATTATACTCGTTTGCCGTATCGTTCTCGATGATGAGAGAATACACAGGTAGTAGGCCTTTAATCCAGTCACTCGTCAAATAATTTTGAAGAAATAACTATAAAATGAACGCGTCTTGACGCGTCCTGTCATCTGCGCCTTCAACTGTCTTCATTCGGATTTTATGTCAAGTTACGGCGTCACATATTTCCGCATATTTTTTATTATTTTGTGTAAAATGTGTTCAAATTCACATATAAATGGAAAAGAGGAAGTCAGAAAGGAAAACAAAAAGATCACACTTATTGAGAAAGATGAAAAAACTCGAAAAACCAGCATTTTCAATTCCAATGGCGAAGGTACATTAGATTTACCGCATGGTGTGATATTTTTTGTTCATAAATACATCAAGGACCCTCAAGAGTATAATCGTGTTGGTATTGTTTCGTGTCATGCGTTTTTTGCACATGGTTGTAATGAAGAGTGAACATTTTGAGCATCAAAAAGCTGCAATACGACTTGCCTGGCCTGTGGGGCGTACTGAGGGTGCGCACGTGGTTAAAAATGGCTATGTTGTGAGCTAAACAACCTGTGGAGTGTTCAGTGATACAAGAGGTTGACTTTTTTATACTTAACTGAAACTGAAGCTCTGCCTGACCTGTGGGGCGTTCTTCGGGAACGCACGTGGTTTAAAATGGCTATAATGTGAGCGATTTGCCAGACCTTGGGGCATTCTGTGGGAATGCACGTGGTTAAAAATGGCTATGTTGTGAGCTAAACTACCTGTGGGGTGTTCAGTGATAAACGAGATTGACTTTTTTATACTTAACTGAAACTGAAGCTCTGCCTGACCTGTGGGGCGTTCTTCGGGAACGCACGTGGTTTAAAATGGCTATAATGTGAGCGATTTGCCTGACCTTGGGGCATTCTATGGAATGCACGTGGTTATAAAGGCTATAATGTGAGCGATTTGCCTAACCTTGGGGCATTCTGTGGGAATTCACGTGGTTTACAATGACTGTGTTGTGCTTGTGAGCTAAGCAACCTGTGGTTGCCTTTTTTCACTATAACCTTAAATGGAAGTTCTGTGGGAACTTACATGGTTATTCATGGTTGGTGCAATGTGTGTTGCCCATACAGCATGCATAATATATATTTTTTCCAGATATTGTAATAACCTCAGTAAGCAACTTATCTGACATAGGTACATTATAGGAATGAGAATATCCATCCAGAGTCAGTGGAAAGTGTTCAACCAGATTTAAAACACAGAGAGAGTCTAAGAAGACCTGCTAAAATAGATAGCCTAAAAATGAGATATTATGCTTCAAAAAGGCTTAGTAACAGAGAAAAAGACTTCATTTACCAAATGTTATAATCTGATTCAAACAAAAGTTAGCGTGACAGTTCAGGAAATTTCAAGAAAGTGAAACAAGCTAATACAAATAAGACAGCAGAAAATTGCTGCAGCAGTATCATGCCCGGGCTCGGGTCTTCAGCTGTCTAAAGGACATTTTAAGCCAGAATTTTATGATATTGTTATTTATTCATAGCACAACAGAACATTGATCACTCCTAATTTCGGTCATTTATAAAGGAAAAAGAATTTTTTCTGGTACAGTTGGAGGCAGAAAGTTACCTTTGCGGATAAAATCTCTGCTAAAATAAACACTGCTAGGCCATTGCTGAGAAAAACATTTTTTAAATAAAGCTTTAAGCTGGTGGCCCTCTTCTCACGCAGCAGCAAAAGGAGAGGGAGGGGGAGGCATCTCCTCCTGAAGCACCAGCTGAGGATTAATTAAAATTAAGAACAAATTTTATAACAACAGAAACAAAACAATACCTAAATGTATTTTGATTAATTGAGTAATTTATTACATTAGATTTATATTATTGATGGCGCAACTCGTGACGGTGGCGCTGGGTGGCGCTGGCAAGTAAACAAAACCTTGATTTGTGCTCCTGTTATTATAATTTAAAGAAATAGTTTAATTTAAGTACGGACTGTGTAATGCACATCAGAGTGAAACTGGACCTATAAACTAACTGTGGCAGTGCTATCAATGGTTAAAGTGCGCTAACAACTAATATAATAGTGAAAATAGTTTACTCCAGTGACTTTCATATTTACGAGACTGGACGTTCGTAAGTTTGTTTACGTCCTAATACTTTGACTGATTGTGACATTCTGACTCAATAGTTCAGACAGAGACCATAATAACATTCTGAAAATACTCAGATATAAGTGATTTCCCAAATTTGTCTAAAAAGAAATCGTTTTTTATTTGAAACTGCATGACGACAACACAACGCCATCTTAAGTCACATAGAAGAACCAAGTTAATTGTTACCAACATATAAACAATGTTGTCAGATCAAATTTATAGCAATTACTAATTTAAAATTAATTGAGTTTAGAGACATCTATTGACCGTAAAGTAAAAATACTCACATGAAACAATTAATACAGGCTACTGCATAATAAGATCATCAATTTCAACTTGATACTTACGATCCGTCTAACCTGGAGGTACAACAGCCCGCCCGTACATGAGATCCACCGAGACTCAAGTTTAAAACTCACTAGCAACATAATATTTTTGATTTGGTTCGAAGTTCGTAATTGCAATTAAAAATGAATTTCTTAGAAAATATCACATTCCGGCGGACTCGCACACAATCAGAGCCTAGTGATGGTGAAAATTACATTATATCTCAAACATTAAACTGTACGACGAATAGTTTACCTGACATATCCGAAGACGAAGACGTTCCACAATTGAAAATATTGAATGATGAGATCGCCAGACTAACATCACAGCTAACTAGTGCGCATAAAGAAATTGAGTTATTATCACTGGAAAATAGTAATTTAAAGAAATTAAATGAAGAATATAATAAAAGAAATGACATGTATAAAAAAATTGTTAGCAGTCCAGGAAATATTAAAGTGAAGACAACATTAGTGACGCCTAAAAAAAATTCTAAGACGACACAAACACAGACTATTCAGACCATTGGAAAAGACCACTCATCACCTACGAAAACAAATATAACTAAAAGCACTAGTTGCAACGTAAGGTCATCTAACTCAACTCAAAACGTAAAAGCCGCAACGACTGTAGAACAACCCGCCATAAAACTCAAAATATGCCTGATAAGCAGCGAAACATCTTACAGGTTATATACAATTGCCGAAAGAACTAATTTACGTAACTATGAAATCTGTCATTATAGAAAACCCACGTGCGGAATGCGGCAAATTCTTCACAAAATTGAAGGAAAAGTGCAAAAATTTACGCACATAGACTATTGTGTTATTTACATTGGAGAGGAAGACTTTCGGAAAACACACAACTATTTGGAATTAGTCATGTTTGTTAGAGAAAAGTTAATAGAATTGAGTCATACTAATTTTATAATTTGTTTACCAACGTTTAAATGTATGACAGATGCTAACATAATGTATAATAGCCGCGTAGAAACATTCAATAACCTTATTTACTTGGACATAAACACATGTAACTATGCATATTTACTTGACTCAAATCTGAATCTATCTTATGATTATGATACTTACAGCATACGCTATGGAGACTTAAATAAAAGTGGTTTAAATATAGTTACGTATGTCAGATTTACAAGACCAGATTATTAGCCTATGCAACTCAAATTAATAATAGTCAACACGATTTCTCTAATAATTCACAACAGTCAAAATCTCAGTTTTTTCGTTAACTACCTCAAATTCTTACACCAAAACATAGCTGGTCTGATTAATAAATCTGATGCACTGACTGTAAAATTAGTAGAATTAATTAACAAAGGAACTATAATAGATGTTCTTTGTGTCACAGAACATTTCATACAAACAGGTTATGAGAATTTATTGCACTTTCCGAATTTTTGTCCAACTGCTTTCTTTTCTAGAAATACAAAAAGAGGATGAACAGGTACTTTCGTAAGAGTAGGATTGCAGTTTACAGAAATATCGGACATAGCAAAACAATCAATTTCAGGCATCTTTGAATGCTGCGCTGTAGAAATAATAGCTTATAAAATTATTATTATTTGTATTTATAGAATCCCAAAACAATATAAAATAACAAAAATATTTTATGATAAATTGGATTATATTTTAAATAAAATCTGTTTATCTTCAAATAAAAAAATCGTCTTGTGTAGAGATTTTAATATTGATGTTTTGAAAAGAAACAAAACTACACTTGAACTTGAATACTTTCTTATGAAGTACAATTTGAAACTAGCACTTTATACTCCCACTAGGTTAAAAACTCAAACCTGTATTGACAATTTTGCTCATAACTATCGGAAAGAATGTAAAGCTGAAGTTGTAGATCTGATCCTTTCGGATCATACATCTCAAATACTTAAAGTACCAATAAACAAAACTTGCAATTTAAAATATTGGAAAACAAAAAAGCAGGACACATGTATGGAAAATTTAAGTACTTTTAAAAGACATCTCAGCTCTCTATCTTTTACGCGAGTACATGAAGCTAAGGATGCGAATGAAGCTTTTGATATTTTCATGAAGATTTCATACTTCTATCTATATAGATTATGTTTTCCGGAGAAAATTATAACCATTAAAACTAGCAAAAAAACGAAATGGATATCACGCGGAATAAAAACATGTAGTAACAAGCAAAGGCAGTTACTTTGGACATATCGATTAAATTCAGATTCAAAAAATAAATTAGTCCTTAAAAACTACACAAAACTTTATAGGAAAATTATAAACTTAACACAAAAAGCACAAAATAATCATTTCATAAATACCGCTCAAAATAAAACAAAAGCTTCCTGGCAAATTATAAATAAATCCAAATTTTGTCTGCCATTGGAGCCTGTAATATGCGTGAAAAGAGATAATTTGACATTTACAAACCCCGTAGACATTGCAAATGAATTTAACGACTACTTTATTGACACAATTGAGAATAATGTTAAAGCTGACCTCGCATTAAATAATACAAATATAAACAATAAAAATTTAAATTCATTATTCATGCAACCTGTAATAACTGACGATATAATACAAATAATTTGCAGCCTTAAAAACACAAATTCTGTTGGATACGATGGAATTTCCACAAAAGTATTGAAGTTTACCAAAGAACTAGTAGCACCTCCATTAGTTTATATAATTAACTTGTGCATAGTTGATGGCATTTTTCCGAACAAGCTCAAACAAGTAATAATAAAACCCCTGTATAAAAAAGATGATAAAACAAATTTAAAAAATTATAGACCTATTGCAAAAATTCCAGTTATTTCTAAAATTTTCGAGAAAGTAATCTAAACTTTTTATATGCCTATTACGAAAAGTATAAATTATTTTGCACGGAACAAAAGGGTTTCCGTAAGAACACTACGATTAATATGGCACTATTTGACTTGCTGTCTAACATCATGTCGTCTGTCGATAAAAGAAATCCAGTCTGTGCAATTTACACTGACATGACCAAGGCTTTTGACTATGTAGACCATAAGATTCTGTTGCACAAATTAAATAGTTATGGTATAAGAGGGAACATCTTAAAGTTAATAAAATCATAGCTGAGTAATAGGCTTCAATGCACGGAAATTTCTAGGATATGTCCTAAAACTAAATTAGAAACCATATATGTATCAAAACCAAGACATGTAAAATATGGCGTCCCACAAGGTAGTGTATTAGGTCCGCCACTTTTTTTGATATATATAAATGATCTTCCGAAAGCAACAACTAACAAAATGGTTCTCTTTGCAGATGACAGTACAGCTATAATAAAATGTACTAATTCAAATAATGATAAGAATGACATTAAAACTTGCTTAAGTGACATTATTAATTGGTTAAATAATAATAATTTGGTTATAAACCTGAACAAAACAAAATTCATGCATTTTTATCAACGCCGTGAAAACCCAATTCTATGCGCCACTTTCTAAACCATTCGCCAAGCTTGTTGGCTGCGGTCTGGAGAGTGTTAGAGATCCTATCGTGACTGGTCCCTCTGCAATAGATGGCCGTATCTTCTGCGAACAGAGCCAACTGTGCCTGTCTTTGCTTCGGGATATCGCTGGTGAATAGCGTGAACGCGAGGGGAGAAATCACAGAGCCCTGAGGGACGCCTGCGTGTAATGGGTGGGGGGCGTCTATGCGATAGCGAAAAGTGCGATTCGACAAAAAGTCTCGTAAGATGAGCACGAGACGTTCCGGCACACCGAGTTGGTACAGCTTGTATAATAAGCCGTTGTGTCAGACTTTGTCGAATGCCTTCGCTATGTCAAAGAAGATCACTCCTGTCTTAAGACCGCGCTGGAAACCAGCGCTGATGTCTTCTACGATACGGTGGACCTGATGGGTCGAGGAACGTTGGGTTCTAAAACCGAACTGCTCATCAGGGATAAGGCCCTTGGTTTCGGCGTAGTCTCTGAGACGCTTATAAATAAGCCTCTCGTAGAGTTTGCCTAGGACTTTGAGCAGACTGATGGGTCGGTAGCTCGCGGGCTCCGCCTTGGGTTTACCGGGTTTGGGGATAACCCGATAACTATGGCCTCTTTCCATGCTTGTGGGAAGATATTATTGCTCATAGCTCCATTGAAGATGGTGGCCAGTAGCATTATGAGGTGGGCGGGGAACAATTGGAGTACCTTATTGGTGATTCCATCTGAGCCAGGGGCTTTACGGGGTCTCAGACCCTTGATGAGTTCTTGCACTTCGTCTGGCGTGACGGGAGGCAGAGGATACTCAGGGTCTTCGACGGGCGGGAGGGAGGCTCTACGTTCGACTTCAGCGTCGACCTCATCGAGGTGAGCTTGGTCTACTGGTTGAGAGCTGGGCATGCACTGGGCCTCTAGACTTTCGGCTAAGCATTCGGCTTTGTCGATGTCTTCGAAAGCGATAGATGCGTCTGGGCGGATCAGTGGGGGCATGGAGGCGGAACAACCTCGGGGGTTTAATTTCCTTTGTAGTTGCCAAAAGGCCTGGTGGTTCGGCTCTAGATCGCTCAGCATCTTGTCCCATTCGGTGTCACGAAATTCCTTCACGCGGTTACTTACAGCACGCTGTAAGTAGCGCATGTGGATCTCTACGACAACAGGTCGGTGGTCAGAGTCAAGCTCGTGCAGCGCCTCTATGGAAACCAACCGTAGGTTGATGTTCTTTAGAAGCGCCACGTCGAGCACGTCAGGGGTGGAGGTGGGAGTATGGGGGTAGTGGATGGGGTTCATTGGGGCGATGACGTCAAAGTTAAGGAGGGGGTAGAGGTCATTCCAGTGCTGGCCTCTGGGGGAGATCTTTGTGCTATTCCAGGCTGGATGCTTGGCGTTGAGATCACCCGCTATTAAGACGGAGTCACTCAGGCTCAGGAGGGTACGGAGGTCGTCAGTCAGTAGTTGGTGGTCATTTCCTGCTGAGTTCGCGGGGGGGAGATAGACCGAAATTATCGTGATCGGCTGGTGACCTGTCATGCCGAGGCGGCACATCGATACTTCTAGGGATTTGAGGGGGGAGGGTCTAAGGGCATGCAATAGAGCTCGGTTCTATAGTAAATTAGAGTACCTCCACCGTGACAGCGCGTCCTGTCGTTACGAACTACGCGATAGTTCGGTATTGACGGGTTACCGTGCCGGGGTTTTAAGAAGGTCTCTTGGATAAGGAGGACGTCTATTTTATGATCGCCGAGGAATTCGACGATCTCTTCGCGTTGGCCTTCGAGGCTGTTCGCGTTGAAATAACCTTACTTGAGGGATCGGGGTTTGAGTCTAGCGGGGGACCTATTATCCATTAAGTGGGTTAGGGTTGTTCGCGAATCTAGTGAGAGCCTGCGTAATTTCGGGATACGCATTATATATCGCCTGTATTTGATATAAGTCACCGGCGTTAGTCGCGGCGACTATTTCATTGGCCATCCTCCTCGCGCGGGGGGTGAGGAAGACCATAAAAGTGGATGCGATCACGTGGAAGGGATCCATTGGGTTTTGAGGGTTTTGGGGGGGGAGCGCGCGCATTCGGAGCGGCGGCGGTGGGCGCGGGTTTGGTGGGGGGCGCGGTGGGCGCGGGTTTGGTGGGGGGCGCGGTGGATGCGGGCGTCGGTTGCGAGTTACGGATGCGCGGATCCATAAGACGGGGGATAACCTGAGGGTTGGTGGCCTGCGGGGCGATTGCCTGAGAGGCGATTGCCTGAGGGGCGGGTCTAGCCTGGAGGCTTGGGAATGCCTGCTGGTGTTGCAGGTAGTTCCAGGGACTGGGTCTCTGAGGACTCAGTCTTTCTGGCATTTGCGCGGAGGGGAGCCTGAACGAAGGACATTCGCGAGTCAGGCGAGTGCCGTCACGCTTTGTCAGACGAGAGGAGGTGGGTTTGGGGGCTTTTGCGCAACCACGGTAGTTGGCAGGGTGGCCGACCTCACCGCATAGCACGCAGCTAGGAGGCACAGAGCAGGGCGTCTCTTGTGCGCCTTACATTATAAAGTATTATCTTACATACTAGATAGGTACCTACGTACATACAGTCACTATGGCGTCCCTACAGTATTCCTCCCCTTTTTCTTTTGAGAAAATAAATTGTTTACTACTTTATTTCTTACAACAAAAACAGGTATGTAATATTGATAATAATGACACTGATTCTTTGTGTCGAGTGTAATAACAGAGGGATCATCTTACATGTTTGCGCGTGGACTGTAACTTTTACTACCTGTTTTTTTTTTTTTAATTACAATGTTATTATTAGTTAACCAATACAATATTTTTATCCTGGCACTTTTTACTTTTTTACGGTTATTTTATAAGCTACACTGTCACTAGTGTATTGCATGCACACTTTACAAGTACTTTTACACTATTCGTATTGGACTGTCGCTGGCTGTTGACCAGCTTTGTGGAACGGGGTTGATGATATCACCGATATCAATTCTTGCCTGGCCCACTTTTTTGTTCCTTTTTTGCACTTCTTGACCAAGCAGCAGGCTCCAATCATTAGTAAAATAATCAACATTATGGCTGTATGGGCGCCATACATTTCCATCTTTTGTTCTAGGGTGCTGTTACTGGCGTCGTTTGCGCCATTTTGGGCTATTATAATTTCTTCCTGTTTGCTATATGACTTTCCCATTTTTGGTACAAACGGAATGGTAATAAGTCAAAGACAATAAATGTTGAACGTTAACTCGTGATGGATTTTAAATGATTTTTTTAAAAGTTAGTTGATACTTATTTATAACAATAATTTGCTTATGTAACTCTTTATCAACCTACTTAATATACATATATATAATGCCATCGGTGTAGTACTAAGCGATGCGAGACTATGTTACCGTTTCTCTTATTTTACTTTGACGGAAATTGATACTACTTTATGATCGCTCCGCCTTAGCATGACTTCCGCTGACATTGGATTAGAAACTATAATAAAAACCTTACTGGAGGTTTTACAACTCGGCCCGAGCGTATAGTGCGAATAATGCTAGGAATTGGAATGTTAGTGGGTTCGATTCCCGTTGCTTCTTTACTTATTTGTCTATGTGAACTTTCTGTACTAACATTACGAGTACTATCTGGCGATGTATCGCTCAGCACATATGCTGGCTTCAGTTTATCTATTGATACACTAGCTTTCCTTCCAGGCAACTGGATGATATAAACCTTTGATTTTCTTTGTAAGACGCGGTATGGTACATCATAAGGTGGTTTCAAAGGTCTATGTACTGTGTCGTCTCTGACAAATACGTAATCGACTTTGGTTAACTGTGGATGTACAAAACATGAGCGTGACTTTCCGTGCGATTCCGGTACGGGCCTAAATGATTTTATATTTTCCCGTATCTGCTCTACCAAACTGTACGGCTCTGAAATACCTATTTTTGTGTCATCGTAGAAATCTCCGGGAAGACGTAATGTGCGACCAAATGTCAATTCTGCGGCTGATATTCCACTACCGCTTCGACATGCAGCGCGGAGACCTAACATAATTGTTGGTAATTCATCGACCCATGACTTTCCGTCTAATCGCGCCATAAGGGCGGCTTTAAGTGTTCTATGCCAGCGCTCTACAATCCCATTTGCTTGTGGGTGGTAAGCCGTGGTGCGTATCCTATTAATACCCGTAATTTTCAAAAGTTGTTGGAAAAGCGTGCTTTCGAATTGGCGGCCTTGGTCGCTTGTTAATTTTACTGGGCAACCATATCGGCAGATCCAATCCTTGTATAAAATACCCGCGACCTTCTGGGCAGTTATGTCCTGCATGGGGAAAGCTTCAGGCCATCGTGTACACCGGTCTATTACCGTTAAGCAATACTTGAAACCATTTTGCGAAATCGGAAGTGGTCCGATGATATCTACATATATGTATGTGCTGGAATCTATCGACTTTAGGAAAATGAATGCCTATGTCCGAAATAGTATGTCGATCAATTTTTGATCGTTGACACTCTATGCATGTTTTAGACCATTCGTTAATGTTACTGTTCATGTTTGGCCAGAAATACTTTTTGACGATTAATTTCCGGGTCGCCCGAACACTGGGATGACTCAGATTATGTATACTTTCGAATGCAACTCGCCTTACTTCTTGTGGTATATACGGTCGTGCACATTCAGTGGATACGTCACAATATATTGATTTATTACATGTAGGTAAATATAATTTCTTTAAAGTGATACGGCTGCTATTATTTGCATTGCATGCTATCACGTATGCATCGGTTTCATGCAACTCAGCTATTAGGTTGTAGTCTATACTCGTGGGACAGAAAACTGTTTCTACACGCGATAAGGTATCGGCTAATGTGTTGCTATGCCCACTTTTGTGACGTATATCGGTTGCGAACTCACTGATATATGCTAAATGCCTAATTCTACGAGCTGTTTCATCAGATGTTTTTCCTAATTTTGAAAAGGCGTAAACTAGCGGTTTATGGTCTGTGTACACGGTGATCTGACGTCCTTCAAATACTTTTCGAAGATGTTTTATCGCCATGTAAATGGCCAGTAATTCCCGGTCATACGCGGAGTATTTCTGTTGGGCCGTCGTCAACATTTTTGAAAAATAAGCTAATGGTTCCCAAATTTTATTAACCTCCTGTTTTAACACTGCACCTACGCAAAACTCAGAAGCGTCAGTCATCAAAGCGAGCGTCGAATCATTCCTTGGATGAGACAACGTAGCGACCGTTTTAAGACCGGACTTACATACATTGTTCAAAGGCCTCACTAGCTTCCTCGGTCCATTGGATTTTACTTTTATCTCTCTTTTTTGTGTTGCCGAGATACTTGTTGAAAGCTGACTAATACGATGCTGCGTTGGGCAAATGAGCACGGTAAAATTTCACCATTCCTGTGAAACGCCGTAACTCTTCAATTGTCGCCGGTTTTGGGTAGTCTATGATGGCCTTGACCTTTTCTTCTGTCGGACGAATACCGTGTGGTGACACGTAGTAAAAAGCCCGAAAGCGCATTTATCTAAATTTACTGTTATCCCGTGTTTGTGTAATCGCTGAAAAGTTATGCCTAAATGTTCGAGGTGCTGAGTTTTATTCTCGCTCATGATCAATGCATCATCTATATAATTAAAAACAAAGTCAATCCCATGGAAAACCGAGTCCATGAAGCGCTGGAAAGACTGCGCGGCATTTCGCAATCCGAATGTCATTCGAGGAAACTCATATAGACCGAATGGCGTTATTATTGCGGTTCTCGACGTCCTCCGGCGCGGTCTCAATACAATGATAGGCCCTATTGATATCGATTTAAGAAAAAATATTTTTACCGGCCATGTTATTAGGAAAATCTTGTAACCGCGGAATTGCGTATCTGTTTGGCTTTGTGATTGCATTTAATCGTCGGTAATCCCCACATGGCCTTATGTCACCATTCTTTTTTTCAACCACGTGTAAGGGGCTTGCCCAAGGGCTCTTTGATGATCGACAAATACCTAACTCCTGCATTTTGTTAAATTCAGCTTTGACACGTTGGTATCGGATGGGTGCTAGAGGCCGGGCTCGTGCAAAGACCGGTGGTCCGGTTGTTTCTATAGTATGCTGTACAGAGGTCGGTTCGTGTGGGAGTCGGAAAGAAACTGGAAACGTTTTTTAAGATAGAGAGGGGTGGAAGGGGAAAAGAGCACATTATACAAAAGGGAAAGAATATGAGCATTCCGGCGAAGGCGAATTGGTAACCACTTAAGCTTCATACGAAATTCGGAAACATGGTCATATTTGCGTAAACCGTATATGAACCTAATACAGAAATTTTGAAGCCGCTCAAGTTTATCGAGTTGGTTTGGTTGAGTGGAGGAATCACGGCTGCGATTCCGAGATGCGGAACGTGAATTATTATAATTATCACTATTCCAGCGCCTTTGATATCTTGGTCTTGATCTTTCCATTTCTGCGACCTTGCAGCTGAGTTTCGCTATTTCAGCCATAATTAACTCCGTATCCTTTGATGTTGAGGGTTGCTGCTGAGGTTGCTGTGCCACTTCATTTATGCTGTGTGTAGTCCGCGTGGTTTCATAAACTTTGTCCGCTATTGTTGCTAAACTGTCCAAAGATTTAGTGTCCGAAACTGCCAAAACTGCCCGGATCGAACTCGGCAAATGACTCTGCCATAAAATTCTGGTAGCTAGTCTGGTATTTTATCTTTGGCCAGCTCCCGCATGCGTCGATAAAGCTGCGACGGCTTCTGGTCGCCAAGTTCCATTTCACTTATTAGCTTCTGTAACTGCCTGTTTTTGGACTCTTCGTATACTGTTTATAAGCGATTCTTTAGCGCGTCGTATTTCTTTGCAGCTGGCGGCTCAATCAAGATATCCGTTACTTTTTCGACTACATCTTTGGTCAACTTTGAGACAACTAAGTCAAATCTAGCGTTATCTGATAGTTTTTGTGGAGCCAATGTTGCTTCGGCTCTAATGAACCATATCCTCCGTTGGTCTGTCCAAAAATTCGGTATTTTTGACGTAAGAAAGATCGCGGTCAACTCAGCTACTGGAACTGGTGTAGTTGCCATATTGTCTTTGATGGTGTTACACTTCAGGTCACATTGTGTTCAGTTTTTCTTGTCGGGGTCACCACTTTAGGAGTGATGATTCAATGAAACAATAGATTACCAAAACCACATGTACTTACTAATTAATTGACACGTCTACACATTAGAATGATCGCGTACGAGTGGGGGCGTCTCTTGTGCGCCTTACATTATAAAGTACTAGCGTTTGCCCGCGGCTTCGCCCGCGTGGATGTCGATTAGCGCATAAAAAAGTACCCTATGTCCTTCTCCATATCCCAGGCTATATCTCAAATTTCTAACTTAATATTAATTTTAAAGTGATTCACTATGCTATGTGAATAGAAACCGAAACAATTGACAATGATTTAATATTATATAATAAAAGTACTTATATAAAACCAAAATACGAAATTTCACTCAAATTCTTAAAGCAATCAATTGTACCAAATTACAACACGAAATAAAAATGCGACACTAATATTCATTTTAAAATAATTCACGGAAGTACTAACAATGTGAAAACAAAACGAATTAACCTCAGAAATGTCGTATGATACAACGTTTGTGCTGAGATCGAAATGTCTAATGAACACCATTGGTGCATAACTTTTCTAAGGGTCACGTTCGCAATTGGACGAAATATTTGACATTTATTTTGTACTTGAAACACAATCTGGCTGTAGAATTCGATTAATCGACTAATACTTAACCGGTATTAATACATTTTAGCGGGAACACCACAAAAGGAACGAAAAAAAAAAGAAAAAAAATACGTCTATGGTCGTGTGGCGGTGTGGCGCGACGCATAATGTAAACAAACATTCATCAAGGTTATACGTGCGTAAAGTAATGGATTCGATGAGAAAACGGTTTAATCATAGAAGAATCCTATACAGAATTACTGAGAAATAAGTGTAGATTTCCTATTGAGTGTTAGTTCATCGAAAAGTGATAAATATGTCAGTGAAAAAGTAACGAAAGTTTTGTAATGCACAAAATTTTGTCATATGGCCGCCGTGTTTAGTAATGTTATTATGATAAATATTCTTGTATACTGTTTGAAATACACATAAGTAGCTAGCTTATTTATCTACGAACATAATTTGGCTAATAGCTACTGATATTATAGCGTATTGTTATCGTAATCGTATTTCCATGAATGAATGAATGAAATGCACCGACCCCAGCGTGGTTAAACCAGACTCGATTACTCGAATGAACCCAAAGATTCGCACTAGCACCTGGAGCCTCATGTTTCATGGTGCTACAGTGACCATTACATATCCAAGAGTAGACCGGGGGGCACGATAATGGTAGGGAAGACGTGCCCATAGGATATGGAAGGATTATTAGAGCCGTACCGGATATGCATCCTTGAGTAGGCAAAGGAATAGTGGAGAGACGGGTGTATTTAATTATGGGAGGGCATCTTTTCACGTCTTCGCCAGCATGTTGGCTCCGATCAGGTCGAGCTGCTTCCTCGGTCTCGTTCTTGTGCTGCAATGACTTACTCAAGAAGTTAAGGACAGTCTCCTAAGAACCTTTTTTGTAGCTACAACGGTTAAGGTAGCTTCCCTTACTGCCTCGTCTCTACTTCCGCCCTATATTACTCCGATCGGACAAGGAATTAAGACTAAGGCTATTGACATTTTTGAACTAAATCTTAATACGTTTCTAATGATATCCCAACCAACAAATTAATGTTTTATAAGAGTCAAGTTAACGTTTTACATTTTCAGTTAGTTTTTTAAGATTGGTCGTAAAAACATAAACATAAACGTTTATAAAACGCGAAAAGAGCCGTAACAAGACATTAGTATCGTTTAGTCATTACGTAGAAATCAGCCAATGACCGTTGAACGTTTTATACAAGTTAAGTAATAGTACAAAACCGACATTTCAGTCCAATACTGGTCGATGAGACCCTTTTGTGACCGCATATGTCACATAGCAGTATAGGGATGCCATAGTGACTGTATGTACGTAGGTATCTATCTAGTATGTAAGATAATCACTATCACTACATATTATAAAACAAAGTCCTCCGCCGCGTCTGTCTGTCTGTCTGTCTGTTCGCGATAAACTCAAAAACTACTGCACCGATTCTCATGCTGTTTTCACGAATGGATAGCTTGGTTCTCGAGAAAGGTTTTAGTATATAATTTGTTATGTTTTTGTATGCATTTTTGTATGAATTAACGATATTTGTAGATATAACAAAATAATGTATGGTGGAATTATGTATCATACAAAGATCTTCAAAAAAGTCCGCGATGGCATATGTCTATCTCTTAAGGATAACATACTATATCCATTTTATTGTCTTTTTGTAGGTATTTGTTTGCCGAATTTTACTCTTGGAAATACGATTACGATAACAATACGCTATAATATCAGTAGCTATTAGCCAAATTATGTTCGTAGATAAATAAGCTAGCTACTTATGTGTATTTTAAACAGTGTACAAGAATATTTATCATAAAAACATTACTAAACACGACGGCCTTATGATCAAAATTTGTGCATTCCAAAACTTTCGTTACTTTTTCACTGACATATTTATCACTTTTCGATAAACTAACACTCAATACGAAATCTACACTTATTTCTCGGTAATTCTGTATAAGATTCTCTAAGATTAAACCGTTTTCTCATTGAATCCATTACTTTACGCACGTATAACCTTGATGAATGTTTACCATTAAGCACCGCGCCATACCGCTACACGACCACAGAGTACAGACGTATTTTGTTTTATTTTTTTTTTCGTTCGTTTAGTGGTGTTCCCGCTAAAATGTCAACCAGTCAAGTATTAGTCGATTAATCGAATTCTACAGCCAGATCGTGTTGCAAGTACAAAATAAATGTCAAATATTTCGTCCAATTGCGAACGTGATCCTGAGAAAAGTTATGCACCAATGGTGTTCATTAGATATTTCGAGCGTTTTATCAGCACAAATGGTGTATCATGCGACATTTCGGAGGATTTCGTTTTGTTTTCACATTGTTGGTACTTACGTGAATTATTTTAAAATTATTATTTGTGTCGCACTTTTATTTCGTGTTGTAATTTGGTACAATTGATTACTTTAAGAATTTGAGTGAAATTTCGTATTTTGATTTTGTGTTTGTTATCTTTAGGTAAAGACTCATTCACGTTCAGAACATAAGTACTTTTATTATATTAAATCATTTGTTTCGGTTTCTATTCACATAGTGAATCACATTAAAATTAATATTAAGTTAGAATTTTGAGATATAGCCTGGGATATGGACAAGGACATAGGGTACTTTTTTATGCGATAACCGACATCCACGCGGGCGAAGCCGCGGGCAAAAGCTAGCTACTAATAAAAAAAAACTAAGCATTCACAGACTTTGGAAAAATGGCACACGGTCAGCTAGAAAATCGTTAATTTTTATATTTTATTTTTATGATGCCGATCGATGCAGTTTCGTATGAGGATTCAGACTTTTTTGGACCGAGTTTAGCGTACTAGAAAAGTCACAAATCACAACTTTTCCCAAAGCTACATGTCGAGTGATCGATTATCTTATCCACGATCTTTTACGATGTTTGCCATTAATATCACTACATATTATAAAACAAAGTCCTCCGCCGCGTCTGTCTGTCTGTCTGTCTGTCTGTCTGTTCGCGATAAACTCAAATACTACTGCACCGATTCTCATGCTGTTTTCACCAATGGATAGCTTGGTTCTCTAGGAAGGTTTTAGTATATAATTTGTTATGTTTTTGTATGCATTTTTGTATGAATTAACGATATTTGTTGGAGGTGTCGGAAAAAAATAAGCCGTCTGGGAGCTTTCAACGAAAACGCTGTCTAAACCCTTTGAGATATAACAAAATAATGTATGGTGGAATTGTGTATCATAAAAAGGTCTTCAAAAAAGTCCGCGATGGCATATGTCTATCTCTTAAGGATAACATACTATATCCATTTTATTGACTTTTTGTAGGTATTTGTTTGCCGAATTTTACTCTTGGAAATACGATTACGATAACAATACGCTATAATATCAGTAGCTATTAGCCAAATTATGTTCGTAGATAAATAAGCTAGCTACTTACGTGTATTTCAAACAGTATACAAGAATATTTATCATAAAAACATTACTAAACACGGCGGCCTTATGATCAAAATTTGTGCATTCCAAAACTTTCGTTACTTTTTCACTGACATATTTATCACTTTTCGATAAACTAACACTCAATACGAAATCTACACTTATTTCTCAGTAATTCTGTATAAGATTCTTCTAAGATTAAACCGTTTTCTCATTGAATCCATTACTTTACGCACGTATAACCTTGATGAATGTTTACATTAAGCATCGCGTCACACCGCCACACGACCACAGAGTATAGACGTATTTTGTTTTCTTTTTTCGTTCGTTTAGTGGTGTTCCCGCTAAAATGTCAACCGGTCAATTATTAGTCGATTAATCGAATTCTACATCCAGATCGTGTTGCAAGTACAAAATAAATGTCTAATATTTCGTCCAATTGCGAACGTGACCCTGAGAAAAGTTAGTACTTACGTGAATTATTCTGAAATTATTATTTGTGTCGCAATTTTATTTCGTGTTGTATTTGGTACAATTGATTGCTTTAAGAATTTGAGTGAAATTTCGTATTTTGATTTTGTGTTTGTTATCTTTAGGTAAAGACTCATTCACGTTCAGAACATAAGTACTTTTACTATATTAAATCATTTGTTTCGGTTTCTATTCACATAGTGTTCATGAAGAAACCATAAAACCATAGTTATTATTGTGAAATGTTAAAAGTTTGATGTCAAGCTCGATAGATGGCGTTGACGTCGAAATAGATCTCGCTATGGTTTCGTTACCGCGATTTGGTTGGGGTCTCGCAATTTTAATTAAATATACCAGCTTAGATCAGTACACAATTCGTCATTCCGACCTCGCCGCCGAGGCCCCGCGCGAAATCCCCGACTAACGAATAGTCCTCCCCGACCCTTGACTGTAAGTGAAGCGCTAGCACGCGTTTTAGCTGAGCAGCAAGTAATCCAAACTCCCCAGGATAATAATCAAAACACTGATTTTATCCAGCCACCGTCGGTCCCTTGCCACCCTCCCTCCGACTCAGCTGCCCTAAGCCGAGGTTCGTACCCCACAGGGGGTGCCCTTAGCGAGCAGCAGTCATTTAGTTTGTAGTTTTTACGCCCTGGCTGGAGGCATTAAGTTTCGATAGGAGCTTAAGGCAACCACAGGATAGCCCGGTTAAAGAGTCGGAACCTTAGTGGTTACACTCTGAGATGCCCTAGATAAAAAAAAAAAAAAAAAACAGTACACAATTGTGGGTTTATTTTCAACCCTATTAGTGTGCACATTAGTTCGATAGTTCAACTCATTACCAGCTCGGTAATAAACACATAGTGAGTCACATTAAAATTAATATTAAGTTAGAATTTTGAGATATAGCCTGGGATATGGAGAGGGTAGTACATAGGGTACTTTTTTATGCGATAACCGACATCCACGCGGGCGAAGCCGCGGGCAAAAGCTAGTTATTAAATGAAAGAAAAGCGATATGTTATGATGTAATGTATTCAGTCATCATCTGGCAGGCCTTTTCCCAACTATGTAAAGGTCAAAGCACATTTATCAAATCGGAAAGGGATCGTAAACGTATCGCCTTTCGCGTCGCCGTCAAACAGTCGTCAGCCTTACGTAAGCACACAACCAAAGCGGATCAGAAGCTCCGATACGTCGACTCGATTACGGCTAGGCGACGCCGCGCTTACGGCTCGCCGACAGCTGGTTGACGGCTAGTCATTGATTCTATGTCACACCTCTTGTATGGTGACGATCCACTGTGCGCGGGTGGGGCGTGGACGAAGAGACGTAAGCTAGGGTACGGAGAGCCGTAAGCTAGGCTACGGAGAACCGTAAGCGCGGGAACTGCAAGGCGACCACGCACCGCACCGCGGTTGTGAGCTTGTCCCGAGGCGAGGCGATTACGTTACGATTCCGATTAGTGTGCGTTGCAGTAGGGAGTTTCATACAAATAATACTGAACGGCTCGAGTTGATACGGTGACGATCCCTTTCCGATTTGATACGTGTGCTACGACCTTTAGGGTCATTTTCCAATTTAACTGGATGAATATTATTATTTTACATGGAGCGATTAGCTATTTAACCTCCACAGTCCAGGCATTGGTTATCACGATACCCTTTGGTAAGACATCCTTTGTCCGACTTTCAGGCTTCTGACTACCTGTAACGACTTTCGAAGATCTACAAATGAAAGCCGGGACCAACGGCTTAACGAGGCACGGAGGGGTCTTGGAAAGTAATGGATGGTCACCGATCTACAGACCGACCTCAGCAAGCGTAACTTAACCTTCGATCGACCCGAGTGGCTGTTATAAAGTAGGCACGAACCATACATATACACACATCAAAAAAAGTTTGTGATCACTATACCCAAAGTCTCTAATTCAGATAATTTATGTAAATAAAGTAATGTCAAGAAATGTCACTGTCAAAATGACAGGACAGTGGTACAAAACATTTTATCATATTTTTTTGTTTGTAAATAATCATCTATGAAATTAAAGTGAATTAATTATAAGAACTATGCAAACAAAATACCGTTGCCAAACAATGTTTTATGTATTGTGTCGGAGACACGGCCTATGATCCTTATAATCAGCCCTTTTAAGTCCACTGCTAGACGTAGGCCTCCCAAAATCGATTTCCACTCGAAACAGTTTACAGCCGTTTTCATCCAAAATGTGGCTAGATATGCTACATACGAGTACAATATGAATCTATGAATGAGAGTTGTACGAGTATTATAAGTTTTGTTAAAGAAGTAAAAAATGTGAAAATGTTTGGATCTCCTGCATTGTTACCAGTATCATAAAATATTTTATACTAACTTTTTAACTAACTTTTTTTTAAACCGAAAATTTATAAAAATAATTACGGTATGATTATTTTTAATTATTATTTCTTAAATTCAATATTTAAAAGAAAATAGAACCGTTTTTTCGCCATTTTATGTGAATTACCATTACGAAGATATTTTTTTGATATGTTATCCCCTTTGTTTACATAAATTATCTGAGTTTGGGTACAGCATAAGCTGATTATTTTTTTAAATTGACCTTTATCAAGAAATATACTTTGTTGTGTGTTTTCTTTAAATAGAAATACCCTGTTTGTAATTAAGAAATAAAACTATTTTTTTTTTAAATCTAAATCTATATTTTTAAATAAGTATAAGGAGGTAGATTTCGAAGAAGGTTCCACGAAGAAGCTTTCTCCGCGCTGACATTCTCATTTGTGAACAGTACACATATGTACTTAAATAAAACGGCAATTTTATTAATTAGCGTATATTTTTATTATAATCAAACCTTATCACATTAGTATTTATCCTTTGTACTAAAGACAAAAGAAGTAATGATGATGATGATTAATATACTATTTTGATTTATTATTATATCCACTCAAACGTACAGTCCCCCAAAGAGTCCGAAAAGTACAAAAGAGGCATGTCACGTGACTGCCTCCATTTTGCGACTAAATACTATTTAGAAGTACCTCCATTATGAATACGAGTATTAACAAAAGACTTGGTCGTCAAGGCAACGAGTTTAGCATGGAAAAATCCTCAACTTTTCAGTTATAATTTTTTATTTCGAAAACTATAAGTTTTATCGCTAAAGCTATACATTAAAAATTGTAGAGTAAACAATTAGCTTTAAAAAAACAATTTTTTTTTCTACGTTAAAAAGTTTACCGTTTAGGAGATATGATTTTTTTATCCAAAAATTTTGGAAATTTCAACCCCCTCCCCAAGTTAGGGGTTGCATCAAAAAAGTTTCAATTTAAAAGTTGTCTGTATTCTTACTCGGAATGATAAAAATGTTAAACGGTTCAAAAAAAATACGGCGGTTGATTTGGGTTCTAGGGGTCCTAACTAGACCCCCTATGGTGAAATTTTCGGGAAAACTTGACTTTAGGTGCAAGACCAATAGGTAGATTTTTTCTGACCAAATCTACCTAAAAGAAGAAGAAATAATAATATAATCTACCGTAACAAAAAATATTTCGATTTTTCAAAGTGATCGCAAACTTTCTTTGATGTGTGTATGTAATGTATGATAGATACATGTCAAATAAGACATTCTTTATTCATCGTCTACTATGGCATCTTTAAAACATAACTGATCAACTGATATTGTATGAGTACAGATACGTCTTTCAGTAAGTATGTATGTACTTTTGTTATCATTATTAATTAATAATAGTACCTACTTGTGTCGTCAAATTAACAGATCCACACTAATATTATCCTATTGTTCAAAGTATGCCTACCTACTAGCCTACCCACCTCGGCGTGAAGATGCGCGCACGCCGCGTGCCGCCTACCTGTGCAAGAGCTGCCTGCCGCGGAATAAAAATTTGATATTAGCATTGTGTTAAACATTACATAATAAGTAAGTTCTACATAAAATTATCACATGCAGAAACAATGCATTAGAAGACTTAATAATCGATGAGAAATGTGAGTCAATTAATTTAAAATATGTCAGCAATAATTAAACTGTTAAATTAATAGCAGGGCTAATGTCAAATAAAATGTCAAAATATTGAGAGTATGTAAAACTTCATCAGGTTCTAGTGATAAGCACAGTGTTAAAGTCAAAAGTTAATGGACTATTATTATTAATAGACTATTTTTATCATTTGAGATATATTCTGTTGTAATTGTGGTCCGAAGAATCGCGTTCCTAAATAAATATAGTGAAAAAGGGAAATGAAAATCTCAGTAAACGTACGATGGTTGCTATTCAAACTTCTAGTTGAGAGTACAGAATTTAAAACTTTGAACATCTTTTTATCGACATTGTGGCGGGGTAAGTAATAGATGATATAACAATAAAATCTCTAATATTAACAACATATAACAACGGAACCTATAATTTTATTTAATATAGCGATTAGATAATATAATGAACGATTGATATAATTTTAAAATAACTAATTTTTATAAGCATAACATACATTAAATATAACATCGTTTGACATAACATACATTAAATATAAAATCGTTTGACATACCACTCAAAAGATATAAAACTTATTTGGTCTAATGTGATGAAAACGCCTACTTAAAAACACAAAGTATAATTGCATAGACACGGGTTAGATATTTAGTATTATTTTTATGTTGTAGCCTGTGGGAAGCTCAACAAAAGTTATTGTTTGTTGTATTTTTTCTTTGTTTTATTCTTTGTAAGTTCTATCGTAGGTTATAGGTAATAGTAACCTAAGTAGATATTAAACATAACTAGTAACTGATTACCACCTGCGCTAAGATAGGTCGACGGAGCCCCGCTTTGCGCTTTGCGGGACTCCTATTTCTGTGTGGTTTAAAAAAAAATAACCACAAAGGCTAAGGCGGGAGCGAAGCCTAACCTAACCTATCCGAGTCGGGGTACTCTGAGTCGGGGTTTTAACCATGATGACGTTTTTTATATATATTAAACGTTCGACCTAATGGTTTTCGATTAAATAAACAAAATACATATTAAACGTTAGACCAAATGATTTTCGATTACATAAACGTTATATCAAACAACGTTATACTAATTAAGTTTTAGAATAAATAAATGTTATATGTAAAGATATTATATCAACAGTTGGTATATCTCACGTTGATTATATCTTATGAACGATAATAAAATGAAATTATACTAAATGAGTTTATACGTTATGAGACGCACCCATTGTGGCGGTATCAACAACGCCACATGCGAACAAAGACCTGACTTCTCAAATCCTGCATCGCGCTATCAGAGTTTACCGCGCGACTAGCATCTAAATAATATCACGAAATCAACCGTCGGGCAGTTGCCCACCAGACACAACACACGTCTGGTCGGAAGATCCTCCCTTTACTATAGAGTATGAGTAAACTTTACGCCCTGTTCCTCATACATCTAAAAGACATTACAAATGACATTTAAAACCTAACAAAAAGTATCTTAGCAAGTAGGTTTTACAAAATATTCTGATATCGAGTACAAACATTTTTCCAACAAGAAGGCTTTTACTTTAGTTTTAAAACAGTGAAAGCTATTTTAGATAATAATTTTAAATCACCGACTGATTTCAAATTAAACCTATTAAATAACTTGACTTGGCATCTGGAACAATGAGCTATGTTAAAATTTGGTACCATTTTGTGTTTAAATTCCTTCCTTCTTGTGCTTTCTCTTACGTTCCTCTTGATTCATACTCATGAATATACTTAGCGAAAGTGATTTAGGATTACTAATATATATAAACTTGGTACTAAAATAATTTGCAGAACAAAACTCTTTCATAATAAATATAAATGAAAATTCTACTGGCACTGATAAAAAAATATTACTAATGACTTTATTTTTAATTTGAGACAATTAGGTTGATTTTTATCCATTTAAAATCTTTTAAAATATAAATTGTTTGAATTTCTACTTCACTGTGAAAACAGCTTTACCCTGCAGTTGTACTG
Organism: Dryobota labecula; assembly: GCA_947523025.1. NCBI lineage: Eukaryota > Metazoa > Arthropoda > Insecta > Lepidoptera > Noctuidae > Dryobota > Dryobota labecula. The sequence goes on along the minus strand of OX383283.1, from coordinate 33,181,696 downwards.
CTGACTCATTCTTTTATTAACGCGAATGGACTATAGTAGTATATTATTTAGCAAGATTAACTACATTGTGTCAGCATTTATTGTGGGTAGGTGTATGTATATTATAGAGACATAAATTGACCTACACTTTTTAGTATGCATGAATAGGTATAGTGGCCAGCATATCAAGCTACACGAAACTGTCAAATTTCTCCAAACGATTTTAAACTTTTTGACGATTCAGTTCAAAATCTGACAGTTTGTGGTAACTAGATGTGCTGGCCACCGTACCCAAATAAACGGAAACTTACTTGTCATGCTGCGGTAGGTTTAGCGTAATAGACGCTTTACATTCCATTCCGTACTTGAGATAACCGAAGATGCCGAGTCCAGTGTACATAATGACTATTATGATCATCCCGCTGCTAAAGAGTCCGCACCACCCCGTGAACTCCTTGGGGTTCTCCATATTGTACTCCAGTGCCAGGATCTGCGCACACGAGAGTCACTTCAGTATCTTCACGCACTCATTCACTCGCATTCACTCGTACTCATTACTCGCTACTCGCTCACCACTCCCACTGCCTCCATCGCATACAGGGTGGTGCCGACAAATATTGGAATGTCCATCAATGACGTTAACTTATATTTGGATTCATCAACTTCCAAGTCATCATGTATCAAATAATAAAACACAAGGGCCAGTCCGAGCATGTTGCAGGCGTTGGAGAACGTCGATAAAGGCGCCAACAATTTCAAATCCTTTACCATGCACATGCAGGCCAGTGCGGGGTACATACAGCCAATGAGAAACCGCACCGATACATCTTGACCGCAATATAGAATGAACTGTCGACAGAAATACATTACGAGTAAGTGGAAGTCATTTTTTTACTCGTTTTCACACATCTATACTAATTTTATCCATACTACCTTCTAATCGAGAAGGATGCTTTTCACAAAGGTGGCAATGTCATTATGTCTTCAGCTCACCAGCAAGAGAACTGCTGCAACGCTGTGTGTTTTATTCAACACATAATACTTGTTTTGTTGGAATGCAAAACGGGTCCTTCCCCGTAGTCAAACTATTTTGTCCAACTGATTTGACCACAAGGAATAATTTTTCCCGTGGTCTAACTTTATTGATATTGCAACGCGACTTTTTAGCACGCTGTATACATGCAGTTTATGTGTGTACAGTAGGGTGTCTCTTATATATAACATTTTTTTAATTTATTTTTTTATATTTATGCATAGCCTCTATTCTTTTTATAAATGATAAAACATACTCATATATGAAATTTCAGCTTTCTAGCATGATCGCAACCCGTGCCGACTGAGCTTCAAACATTGTTTAAAATCGTGTTTTGTCCTAATATTTCGGTCTGCTATAAAACTAATATAAATGCAACAAATTTGGTGAATAAGAGGTAAAATAAGGTAAACATTAATATTTATTTTAAAATATAAAATTATAACAATCAGCTAGGGTAACTTCTCTTTAGTGTAGTTTTTTAACAGTCCGGATACAAATTTCTATGTCCCTGGGCACAGCACGATATGAATTGTTTTTGCTCTTATTATGCCGTGATAAGTAAGGTTTTGAGTTAGGAATTCATTAGACTGTTTTTAGGATCAATTCATAAATATGATAACGACAACCGAAAAGCAAAACTTCTCTTTCTAATGTCTGTTTCAAAACAGCACAAGCTCAATTAAAACGACCAGTATTTGAAGCTGTTGTATCGCAGTGATTATTTGAACTTTATTATGAAGGTTCCAGTCAAAGAGCTTTAGCTTGATGTTTTCCAGAAGAACTCTCTAGTTTTGGTACTGCAAGAAGCTGTTCTCTATCGTCAAATGAAGCAATAATGGGGCAAAAATTCTTCTTTTGAACTTCGTACATCCAATCCGGGTAATAGTTTTCCATTCCAAAGGACTATGACTACGTCAGGTAGGTACCTTGTCTTGAAAGTCAGTTTTTATTGCTTTTGCCCTAGTTATTCTCGCCTGAGAACAAATTCGCTGAATTAAGGATTTGTTAATAGCGAAATGATCGCTGCTCAAACCAAGCGCTTCTACAAAACCGCATGAAGAATGTAAACGGAGACTCTTGTGCTTAACTGACATCGATCTAAAACTGCGACAAGTTTAGGCGTTATAATATCCTTTCTACCTCTTTTTTTACTTTTTTTAGGGCAGGGAATGTCTAGCAAGCTGAGTTCAGTATTCAAAATCTGTTTTTCATCCAAATCTTCTGGACACTCAAAGTTATTTGAGCTAGAAGTAGATGCAATAGCCAAAAACTCTTTTTTGTCTTACATTCCTTTCCTCCTCTTCTAATCGTCTTTGCATTACTCTTTCTTCTTTCGCCGCCAATTTATTTCCACACCACCTAAGCATTCCGGTCGACCTGGCTCTCTCTGTTTCCTGAAAAATACTTTGTCTTCCTCTATTTTCATTCTCTCAAAGGCATCAGTATGTGCAATATCAAATAAGTTATCAAGGTTAATTTTAAAATTATTTTCACGGTTCTTGAACGTGTCCCTGAGTTTTCTTACAATTTTTTTGCAGTTCTCTCCAAACATGATATTAATCAACAAGTTTCTTCACGCAGTTCGGAAATGCCTTTGAGGGAATTCTTGCTTTTTCCCAAAATACTCGTATAATGCGCTCTCTAATCTTGCACTTTCGCTGACAGTCAGCTTGACTTCGCGGATATTGTAAAATAACACAGCGAGAACTTGTCGAGTAGATGGTAATTTGCACCATTTATTTGATGGCTAGGTACTCCGATAAGGAAAAAAAAATGTTTTATCACTCCGTAATTCGATCGACATCTTTATGCAATTAACAATAGCGCACTAACAGTCTTAAAAATCACGAATGAAACGACAAATTAAACACGTAGTTACAGGTTGCAGCGCATTACCCGTGCAACTTGTATGGAGAAAGTTTAAATCGCACGTCGGCACGGGTTATCGTTTATAAAACGGGCTAATATTTTTTTCTAGACAATATTGGGTAATTACGAAAGTTTTAAGAAGGTATGCGTTAAAATATATCGAACTTAAAATTTAAGGGACACCCTAGTGTACAATCAAAGATAAAATTTATGTCAAGTGTCGCGTCGTTCACAATTTTTTTCCTTTGTTGAATTGAAAATTATTCATAATCAAAAATGATTATGAAATATGTGAAACGTAGACGTGGTATATTTTTAGTCCACGATGGGCGGCAGTATTACAGACCTACAAAAATGGGAACGTTTTTTGAGCATGCAGTCTCTGTTTGATAATAATATAAACATAAATAATTTGCTTTGGCAACATTTACATTTTTAGAACTAGTTTTTTATAAACTGGTAACATATTAGTAGAATCTTTTTCTGTGCCATGTACGGTTGCTCGTATTGTAACAATTTTTAACTTATATTTTGGAATTATACAGTTTACTGCACAGTCTACAAGCATTTTAATAAATGTAGTGGTCCTTCGAGCCAGATATGAACCAGCGACCTATGGATCACTATCACTATCATCACTACATATTATAAAACAAAGTCCTCCGCCGCGTCTGTCTGTCTGTCTGTCTGTCTGTCTGTCTGTCTGTTCGCGATAAACTCAAATACTACTGCACCGATTCTCATGCTGTTTTCACCAATGGATAGCTTGGTTCTTGAGGAAGGTTTTAGTATATAATTTGTTATGTTTTTGTATGCATTTTTGTATGAATTAACGATATTTGTTGGAGGTGTCGGAAAAAAATAAGCCGTCTGGGAGCTTTCAACGAAAACGCTGTCTAAACCCTTTGAGATATAACAAAATAATGTATGGTGGAATTATGTATCTTATAAAGGTCTTCAAAAAAGTCCGCGATGGCATATGTCTATCTCTTAAGGATAACATACTATATCCATTTTATTGACTTTTTGTAGGTATTTGTTTGCCGAATTTTACTCTTGGAAATACGATTACGATAACAATACGCTATAATATCAGTAGCTATTAGCCAAATTATGTTCGTAGATAAATAAGCTAGCTACTTATGTGTATTTCAAACAGTGTACAAGAATATTTATCATAAAAACATTACTAAACACGGCGGCCTTATGATCAACATTTGTGCATTCCAAAACTTTCGTTACTTTTTCACTGACATATTTATCACTTTTCGATAAACTAACACTCAATACGAAATCTACACTTATTTCTCAGTAATTCTGTATAAGATTCTTCAAAGATTAAACCGTTTTCTTATTGAATCTTTACGCACGTATAACCTTGATGAATGTTTACATTAAGCACCGACCGCACCACACCGCCACACGACCACAGAGTACAGACGTATTTTGTTTTGTTTTTTTTTTCGTTCGTTTAGTGTTGTTCCCGCTAAAATGTCAACCGGTCAAGTATTAGTCGATTAATCGAATTCTACAGCCAGATCGTGTTGCAAGTACAAAATAAATGTCAAATATTTCGTCCGCAATTGGACGAAATATTTGACATGACCATGAGAAGAGTTATGCACCAATGGTGTTCATTATATATTTCGAGCGTTTTATCAGCACAAATGGTGTATCATGCGACATTTCGGAGGATTTCGTTTGGTTTTCACATTGTTGATCCTTACGTGAATTATTTTAAAATTATCATTTGTGTCGCACTTTTATTTCGTGTTGTAATTTTGTACAATTGATTGCTTTAAGAATTCGAGTGAAATTTCGTATTTTGATTTTGTGTTTGTTATCTTAAGGTAAAGACTCATTCACGTTCAGAACATAAGTACTTTTATTATATTAAATCATTTGTTTCGGTTTCTATTCACATAGTGAGTCACATTAAAATTAATATTAAGTTATAATTTTGAGATATAGCCTGGGATATGGAGAAGGACATAGGGTACTTTTTTATGCGATAACCGACATCCACGCGGGCGAAGCCGCGGGCAAAAGCTAGTGTTTAATAAAATGCTTGTAGATTAGCAGTAAACTGTATACTATATATTTGGTGGTCCTTCGAAACCTGTGTAAAGTTGTGCGGTGTGTGAAACGCGTAATAAAATTAATGTGTTCGGGACTTGACGCGCCGGCCGCGGCGCCATAGTTCGTGTTCGTCGGGCAAGTTTTGCGGGAAATCTATCATTTCTCTGCAAGAATACAAGAAGAATCGTGAAGATTACTGCATATTTCACAGAATCAATGACGGAGGAAGTGCTTAAGGCGACGATAAGTGCCAGCAACCTCGAGCGAATGGGCGGGGAGCGTAATGCGTCACCCCCGCGATTCCTCAATGTACGCGCGTAATTTCGTAGCCGTAACCATACGTTTCAGACGGTGAGGACTATTCTGCCTGATTTTTGATCGCAATCCAATTTTTTTAAATGTAAGTTTAATAAATAAGGTACCTAATATTCTGATAATGAATTAAGATTGTAATCATATTGTTTTATTAATTTGCATTCAATAACTTGGTTTATATTATATTTACGTAAGTAATAATTGTGTCCATACATGAATAGGAAATACTAATTAACCTTTTGACCGCCACAGTCATGTATAGATGTCAAACCAAAATGTGCCCAGCAAGCCACGGTCACGACTACATACAGACTTTTAAGGCTCCTACAAACAGGCGCGACACGCGACGCGACACAAGGGCACCGCGTGTCGCGCGACGAGCGGTGTCTTTGTGTCGCGTAGCGTGTCGCGCCTGTTTGTTGCCTTTATACGTAAATCTGTAAATAAAGCTCATAAAACTCCTTTTTCTTTGCTAATTATGTTCCTTGATTCATCCTTATTTATATTAGTAGAACTTCTTTATTTATATTTCATCTATATTAGCATAAGATGACAAAATCTCGAAAGGATGAATTCGTAGTTTGGTGCCGAGGGCAAGTTTTTGCTTTTTTGACATGGCGGTCAAAACGTTTAATATAGACAAAAACATAAAACAAAGATGTGGGATTTGTGTGCGTGTATGACCAGATGTATGAACGTTTGTAAACGAAGTAAGTAAAATAGATATGTAAGGATCGTAGCAGTTGGAGTTAGAGAGTTTGTGTGTATATTTATGTACAAAGATTAAAAAATATCAAATTAAATAAAAATATGTGAATTATAGAATTAATTATATTTTATTAAATTTCAAATTCTTCAAAATTGAGTACTTAATTTATGCGATGTGTGTGATTGTTTGTATATTCGTCAATAAGTGGGATGCCGTTTGCAGTCACTTTGCCATCTTCAATAGATAATCGACGTTCTTCATTAGCAGTTTCATTCATAGAAATGGCAATTTCTTTCCCCAAAGCTTATTTACTGTGTCCATTCTTTTAGTAAATATGTTATGGGGTAAATCCATTGCGGCTAATAATTCATTTAGCTGTGTTTTGCCACATCCTATTGCTATAGCACCCGCAACTGTATTAATATCTATATAAATTTCAGGGTCATTGCAACAAATGATAAACGTTTCGTTACACATATTGCATTTTAGTTTTAAATTAGAAACTAGCCCTAATTTACGTTTAGCTATAATTTCTACAGATTTCAAACAACAGCATATTCCCATGTGAGCATACTTCTTGGTCTTTAATTTTTTTTGTTATATTTATTATTCGCATCCCTTGTACAACATCGTTTTTCTAAAAAAAAAAAAAAAAGTCATTAAGAATTGTGCACTATAATCTGATTTTCTTTCTATGAACAAAAAGTATTATTAGGTACATTATATTACATTACATTACAGATACTATATATCTCAGGATATACTTTGTTTAAGCGTCTTCTACCCTTAAATGGCATTTTACCACACAATACACACAATTTGGTGGAAAAATTAAAATTACTAGGCAAGTTTCATTGAAAAAGTTCTAACCCCTTACTAAAAAAATATTTATACTAAAAAGTTTTCATATATAAATATTTAAATGGGCAAACTATCCTGAAATTATAATAATAAATTGTTTACCCGGCAGAGACTGAGTCCTCATTTTCTGTCTCTATGAGAAAGGATTCGTCATCAGCAAATGTACTTTCAATTACTTCAGAACTGAAACATAATTAAAATGATAAATAAAACGAAACAACCTAGATGTGAATTTGTGTAGTGGCCCACATCAATCTACTCGAAACTGTCAGATTTCTCCAAACGATTTTAAACTTTAAATTGTTGATAATTAAGTTCAAAATCGAACGAGAACATTTGACAGTTTGTGGTAACCTGATGTGTGGGCCACCGTACATTATCCGTTGCAAAAATAACAATCGACAACAACACAAAAACAACAATACAACTGATTAACGTAATAAACTTTACAGTATTACGTTAATAAATTGTAAAATGGTGCCGATTCTCTTGTCACAAATGCCTCTAAACTAGACTAAAAATCACCAAAATGTTATTGTCAAACGACGATTTCCCATTCTGAAATTGTAATTGACAGCACTAAGATGGCACTGAGTTATTAATTTAGTGAAAAATCTAAAATTTTGATTGTCTAGCTAAACCTGACTATTTTTAATCGCAATTAAAAAAGGTGTGGAATAAAATTAGTTGTCATGAAATAAAATTCACACCAACACCACCTCGACTTCAGGTGCAAAAACTCCAGGTTCAGGTGTATCTTTTTTGTCTTTTATTTTGCTTATATCTCGAAAATGTTGTGTCCTATCGCAAAAATAATGAAAATTTCGACTCCCTTTACAAACCCCGTAAACCCCTAATATTCAACATGTAGGTATAATATAATAATATATTTTATATTATATTCATATTTTCCATACAAAAAGTGATAAATTCCATATAAAACACGCCGAGGCTGCCTCTTTCTGCGCGCCTCTGGTTCTAAAATAAAATCACAAGTACCACGTTGCAAAGCCAAAAGAAAAAAAAAAAAAATATCATTTGGAGTCGCGATTGTCAAATTCGATTTTAGTTGTGTCAAAATAATTTTTAATTGTTTTTTGTTTTTTTTCAGAATAACTTTTAGATTCTCATAGCCAAAGCAACAATTTTAGTGATAGTTTAGTTACTTGTCACAAAATTCTCTAAACTAGACTAAAAATCACCAAACTTTATTAACTTTATTACTGTCGAAATTGACTAAAGTGCTATACCGGATGACTTTTTTTACCGTCTCGAAAAAAATTGGGTATACTAGGTGAACGGAGTAGAAGCCTATGGCATAGCAATTTTTTTTTTTTTTTTTTTTTCAGAAATAAAACTAAAATAAAAGATAAAAATATTGAAATTTGGGTGCGTATGATTTAAATTTAAATATTATTTATCGTATTTATTTATTGAATTATGTTTTTTGTTAAATTTCTGTGTTTATTGTTATAGTATGATAAGTTTACTTCAAATTCTTTCTAGGTTAAAGAAAAAATAATAAAAACTATGCCATAGGCTTCTACTCCGTTCACCTAGTATACCCAAATTTTTACGAGACGGTAAAAAATGTCATCCGGTATATTAGTTTGACAGCGCTAAGATTGCACCGAGTTTTTAATTTAGTGAAAATGGCAATTATGCTATTCTGAATTTTTCAATTTTCACCTAAAATTTAGATTTTCTGACTAAATCTGACTATTTTTAATCACGATTAAAATGTGTGGAATAAAATTAGTTGTCGTGAACTAAAATTCACACCAACACCTCGACTTCTAGTGCAAAAACAGTACTGTATATATTTTTTTCTTTTCATATGCTTATATCTTAAAAATGGTGCGTCCTATCGCAAAAATAATGAAAATTTTGACCCTCTTTATGGAACCCCAAAACCTGTAAAACTCATCATGTAGGTAATATTATTTTTTATTTTCCATACAAAAAGTGAAAAATTCCATTTGAAATATGTTTAGGCTGCCTCGGATACGATGCGAGCCTCCGGCTCTAAAAAAATCATGCGGTAGGGCAAACAACAACGTTGCGAAGTCAAAAGAAAAATAAAATACCACGTGGAGTCGCAATTGTCAAATTCGATTTTAGTTGTGTCAAAGTAATTTTTAAATTTAGAGAATTTTGTTTGCAGTAGCCAAAAGTAAGGAATTTTAGTGATAGTTTAGTTAGTTTAGTTCGGTGCACACACGGCCACAAATCAAGCTAAAATTTCCAGTTTAGGCTGATCTTGCATTGTATAGGATTTCCGTACAATGAGAGGTCAGCTTATACTGGAAAAGTATAGCTTGATTTGTGGCCGTGTGTACAAGAGAATCGGCCCCACTATCGAACCTAGGCGGTATCCTGTGACATTTTGTCAAAGTGTTCTACATGAAGAAATCTACATAATTATATGCTAAACATTTTAGAGCCCCAAAACAGCGGGCGTAGTTGTAAACTAGTGAAGCCGATTATAAAATTAATGCTGTTCTAAAAGAAACATTATGATTTTATAATAATATGTGAGCTACGAAAAATCTTCTGATAAATAATTATGTTTAATTAACACTAAAATCGGAATAATAAATTAGGTATGCATTTACTTGTCAGCAGTAATGTCATCATTTTCATTTTCAATCTGCGGAGATGCCTTTTTCTCCTGTTCTATGCAGCCGGAGCTACAACATAAATGTATTTTTAGGTAAATATAGGCACCGGTATGAAAGTAAAGGCATGGGCGAAAATAAGAAGATAGTGTTGTGCACGACGTACTTACTGTAAATCCGTAAAACAGACGTAAAAAATTACATCTTCATAGTCGAGGTCGAGGTTACTTACCAAGAACAATACACCACAACTATATCAACAATAGCATTCTACTATTTTTTTTAATTCTAATCCGGACTGTCCCTACTACGATGTAGTGTGGTTACAATAATCTCCTCGGCTCTGCATTTACGACTCGGGAATCTTTTTTACTTGATATTCTCCTAAACCAAAAATAAAATAATTATTTAAATAAAATAAAAGTATGTTTACTAAAATTAATCATATATTTATTTGAACATATTATTTAGGTACACTAATTTAAACTTTCGATAGAGATAAATGATAATTTAATTTCGATTAAAATACGTTACTTACCTCAGAACTCTATTTTTTTCCAGTATAAGTCATTTATTTTTTAGTAATTTGGATTCACCAGCCATTTTTAGCACGAAACTTAAAAGCGACTAAAATTTTAATCCGAGCGACAGCGTCTACCCGTGACAGTGGTCAGCGATGCACTGCCGCAGCAGTGTTGCCATGTCCAAAATCTGGTCGGTGGTAAATCCATTATGAAAATACGGTAGATTTTATAAAACTACGGTGATTGGGTTATGAGAAAAAAAGGTGTAACACTTTTATTAAAATCATACAAAAATACAAGTAAAGTTACTATATATAATAATTCAAAAACATGTAAGTACAAAAATGAGGAGAGGTAAGGAAATAAATACCATAACTATTCAGAATCTGACACCAAAATCTCCTCATTTTTGTAAATGTTTTGATTTAATTTCATAGCTTAAGTATAATTATACGTCAACTCAATTTGTTAGCATTACATAAAGAGGGCCCGAAACAGGGGGAATCCCCGAACTTGTCTGCTGGTGTGACCATTCTAGTGTCGGACAAAAATATTAGGGATCGGAGTGCGTTCATAATACATATTATAAGACGTCTTTTGATTAATAAACTTTTTTTACAACAGGAATCTTAATCCTTCCAGATAACGGTAGATTTTGTCACCGTTGTCATGCCTCGACGGTAGGTGGTAAACTTTTGCTGAATAAGGTGCATTTACCGTAATTACGGTGTACATGGCAACACTGTGCCGCAGTGCCGCCCGTCGCCCGCAAGAGCCCCCCCGCTTCAAGGCGCACTATAATAAGTTTATTCGAAAAAACAACCCTCCTTGATTTATCAAACACGATACAAATAAAAGCCGTAACTAAAGTTTGGGTCATTAAATTGTCTTTTAGTTGGTGAAAGTTTCATGAAAATACACCCGATAGTTTTTGCGTGATTATCGTTTTTCATTACATTCCGCGTTAGACATTACTTTAAAAATTAATTTCAGTATGTTATAAAAACATAATTTCAAATATTCACATATCAAATTACGAAGAAAACTGTCTAGAATAACATACATTTTTTTTAAAGAAATAGCACTACTCGTTTAGACGTGATCATCAGTATAAAATCATTAAAAGTCCGTTATCGTCGCCTTAAAAAGTTGCGTCTCGCCCGAGCACAACAAAAAGGTACAGTTACACGCATCGAGAACTTTATTAGTGATGCAATCAATCTTGCGTCTGCGTCTATAGAAATGATACAAGCTCGTATTGAAAAGCTGAACACGACTTTCAAAGACTATGAGAGAACACAATTAGATATCTTATCTTGTGATGAAAAAGACAAGGAAAATGTTGCTATTTTGGAGGATAAATATTTTGCATTATCTCAAAGTTAAATTCAGCTTTAAAAAACTTAAGTATATCTGAGGTAAAACAATGCTCGAATGTTTCAACTTCAAAATTACCTAAAATTGATATCCCGATATTTGATGGTAAGGATTTTACAAGATATACTCCATTTATTGATTTATTTATGGCTGGGTAAAAATTTAGTATCCGGTGGCACAGATTCGCCCTATTCTAACCATAAAGTGGGTAAAAATAAATGACAATATTGACACTGACACAGTTCTTTTTTACGTTCCGTTTCAACGATTTTACACAAAATTTTACACCACAGATAATATACTGGTACAGATTTGGTTGTCAATCGCCAATTTTAACGTTTCGTTACACTGTTTCTGATTTGAGGTTAGAAACATTTTTATTTTTATTTTTCTCGAAAAATATGCATTCTCTGTTAATAAGAGTGATAACGTTTTAATCAGGGACCCAACCCCTACCACGTTCAACCACTGTCATCCCTCACTTCGTGCCACTGGATACTAAAATCAAACTTATGGCTATTATTGATGGAAACAGGACACTCTCAGATGTGCAAAAGTTATTTTATCTGCGATTTTTTTTATCTGATGAAGCGTTGGCTGTTATTGTTAACCTACCACTTGTGAATAAATCTTATAAAAAAGCCATTGAGCTTTTGAAAAAACGCTTTGATAATAAGTCAAGATTAATATTTAATGACATAAATATATTATTGCAACTGCCTGTGATGCAGAAAGGTACAGCGGCCTCTATAAGGTCTTTTGTATCACAAGTGCAACAACAATTATATGCACTTAAAAACTTGCAGCAGCCTGTGAATCAATGGGATATGCTGTTAATTTCAATTTCATCTAAAAAATTAGATTATATACTAATAGTGCCTATCAGCTAGATAGGGATATAGATACACTTCCAACTATGGAAGAGTTCTGCTCGCGCAAGCTTAAAACTAAGTTTTTAGTATAACATTTCCGACCGCAGTTTTGAGCTATATTCCCTTCCCTCCCAATTCCCATACAACAGAACGAGAGGGACGCTCATCTCACCGTTTCAGAGGCGCTTCCGCTGCAGCGCAAGCCAATCGCTGCACACATCAACTGTGATTTGAGAGAAAACACTCTCGTTTGAATTGCTGTTCTAACTCAACGCTCACGCAATGCGCATCGTCGCATAAATTAATCCGCTAATATATCAAAACTCAAAACTCTGTTTATAAAAGTGTTGGCCGACACAAGTGTGACATTGAAATATCAAGCGAAAGTGCATCACAAGGAAAGTAAGAAAATACGCCAACGTGCTTCGTCCAGAAGATTCCCAAGTAAGTCCATCCACTCCCTATTTTTCTTACTCAAATACCTCATAATCCATCTTTGCTCAATTCTGTGTGTCGTCCAATATTCCACCCCGCATAAAATTATATTGCCGCATATGGTCCTTCGAAAAGCCGCGTCAAGTTACACCATAGTTTTTGGTCCAATCGAGTCGGATTCAAAGAATCAACGACCTATAATTAGGCAATGATCTTATATAGGACTAGATCGGCAATGTACGGCACCAACGCATTACTACGTCGTATATGTCCACAGGCATATCTGACTTCAGTTGTCAACTTGACGTCAAGTGAATGATAGCTTAAGGATAAAAAATATCAAAATGGTGAAATTTGCTGTTAAAATTTGCATGTCACGGTCTGAAAAGATTAATAAAGCAAGTGGTGTTACATTTCACACGAAAGTTTTCTAAATTGTCTTCAAATTATCCAAAAAAAATCATTAAAAGACGAATTACATTTATAAAACTTATTTTTTCCATCAGTGTAAAAGCGATTTTGATTTTGACAGACTGTTGGGAGTTTAGTGAATGACGAATGTATGTTCCTGTAAGTCTAAATTATTATTAAAGTCTGTTTGGTTTAAACATACTGTGCAGTACCCAAACACTTACTAAATAGAAAAGTAACACATTCACGTGTATTTCGAAGGTTTTAACTTAATAAATCACCACTTCTTACAAAAAATAATAATTTTATTAGCAATGAATAACCTTAGACGTAAAGTGAGGTTATATTTTTAAATGAAAAATTCTAGATTGTTTATGATCACATTGTGTTAAATAGTGTTGTGCACTGACTGGACAGGTCCACTCAATCTGTGTGGTTCTTTCATCAAAAGCCCATTTCAGACACCAATCTACATGGTCTTCGCATTATCTGACCAAGATTATGTCTGGACTTTAAAAGAGACTATGACCGCTGAGTTTGTTTCGGCCTTTCTTCTCAGAGTAGTCAGATAGGAAAGGCTGACCTCATCTAGTTTTAAAAATATGATTGACGTGTAAAAGTGTTTGTACAAACTACTACTTACAGAAATAAAATCATTTATCATTTGCGGCTCCGCCCGCGTGGATGTCGGTTATTGCATAAAAGGTAACCTATGTCCTTCTCCATCCCAGGCTACATATCTCTGCCAAACATGACGATCGGTTCAGCGGTTTAAGCGTGAAAACGTAACATACAGACAGACAGGCAGACCGACAGAGTTACCTACTTTCACATTTATAATATTAGTATATAGTATATAAGTATGGATAAATGATTGTCATAAACATTGAAATAATACCATTCCATTTTAAACAATAGTTATTTGACACAATCTTAATAGTTTTGAAATATAATATTTACGTTTACGCACATTTTTTTTTCTTCTATATGTTTCAATTTCTTCATTTTCTTTCAATCTTTAATCTATTGAAAGTTCCATAATACAATCTTTCATACTAGGTAATTGATGCAATAAAAATATCTTTATTCATTCTGGGGTAATTACGTTGATCGTTGGCAACTCTGGCTGTTTTTCCGATGACAATGTCTTGTCTCGTTCCAACGTAATTAGTTTGACGGAAGAAGCAATGAGACAAACAGATTATTTTGACATTTTGACATAATTTATGTATCCGTTTCAAAGCTACGTCTTTAACTCGTAAGTGGTTACGTTTTTTGGAAATTTTTAGTAGGACGTTGCGCCTCTAGTATAATATAACCTCACTGATTATAGGTCTCATACCTAGGATTTAGGTCAAAATACCTAAAATACAAAGTTCGTAAAACCGCCATATTGAACGCGTACTTACGTTCATACACTCCCGCTAGATACATTATTCATTGAGAATTACTGTATCAACTTAATATTTCGCCTATTGCATTGAAATAGCATAGGTAAATATTCTAACCGCTAATTATCGTGAGTTAGTTCAGCTAACTTACCTACAACATAATATTCAACCGCATTCCTTTTTTTATACCGGCTTAGAATAAAATTATTATTCTAAGTCTACCCGCTATACCTAATATTGTTTACGCTATATTTTCTAGAACTACTCCAACAAAGAAGATCTTAAAAATAAGTTAAATTACTTCAAGCTAAAAATCAAGCAATTTTTGAACGTTTATCGTCATTATACGAAAATTCTAAGAAAATAAAGACGACTAGTATCGAGCTTCGTTCGGTGGAAACATTCATGGCGGACACGGAGATACGCTCGGTCACTCGTCAAGAATTGAGTTCCAATTTAGATAAAATAAATACATATTCTTTACAATTAAATCCTGATCATAAAATCGATTATAGCAGTCTAACATCTTACGACGGAGTATATACTCGCGTAGAACGAGTACGATCACTGATCACCGCGAACTATTCAAGGTCATTAGGCGACTCAGCGTCTCATAAAAACGCAAAATAATATAAAGGTGTGGTCAAACTGCCACCGATTCAAATTCCGTACTTTGATGGTAGGATTGACAACTGGCCAGTTTTTTATGAATCATTTAAATCAAATATCCATAGTAATTTAAACCTTACAGATTCTCAACGTGTGCAGTATTTGATAGGTAATTTAAAAGGAAACGCATTGCAAGTTACCGCCGGAATTATTCCCTCGGGTGATAACTATACCGCTATCTGGAACAGTTTAGTTCAAAAGTATCAAGATAAACGAGCACTAGGCTCACATTACATGTCTAATATATTAAATATTAAACCCGCAATTAATAATTCCGCATCTTTAAATAGTTTCATTGAAAGTTTTCACGCGTCCGTTTCTGCTTTAGAACAATTACAATATAAGATTTAAAGGATTTCATTATGCTAAATTTAACTATGAGAAAATTAGACCCCGCAACCGTACATTTATTCAAAATGCATAAGAGAGATGAGGAAATTCCTACATATACGGATTTCGTTGAATTTATAAAATCGCAAGTTAAAATATTAGATCGCATTATTTCATCTCGAACCGCGTTAGTGAGTAACAACCCTAATAAAACAGGTGGCGCTGTGTGCGTGCACTCGCGTCGGTACAAACACACCGCGTACTAGTACTGTACTTCTGTCAACTGCGCAAGTCTATGTTGATAACAAATATAGCAAATATGTTTCTGTGAGATGTTTAATAGATAACGCTTCGCAAAATAATATAATTACTTCCACTTGTTGTAAAAAACTACAACTAAACATTATACCGCTTTCAAACTCAGTTATAAAGGGTGTCGGAACCTCTTCGCGGCCTATCATAGGTTACGTTGAGATAACAGTTACTGCTAAAAATAAAACTAATGTTTTTAAAATTACCGCTCTTGTTGTCGATTGTATCACGGATAACTTACCATCTCACTTTGTTGACACTTCTGCAGTGCAACATTTGTTTGATTTACCGCTCGCTGACCCCCTGTGGCACGTACCTGGTGATGTTGAATTGCTTCTAGGGGCAAAACTGTTCCCGTATTTATTACTTCACAATAAAATTATCTCACCTACCGCTCCGTCCGCTATTGAAACCGTGTTTGGTTACATTCTTATGGGTGAGGTACCCGCTAGTTTATCTAATAATAATTATAGTCCCGCTTCATATTTTTCTACCGCGCTAAATATAGATATTTTTCATTGTTTTCTGTCTTTAGACGAATCTTTACATACATTTTGGAACATCGAAGAAATACCTTCAAAACCTTTTATGAGCCCTGCTGAACTGGAGTGTGAACAGCTGTACGCTTCTACTGTGTCACGTGACTCCAGTGGTAGGTATTGTACCGCGTTACCATTTTGTAAAAATCCAGATTCACTTGGAAATTCTTATGCTGTCGCTTATCGACGTCTAATTAATTTAGAAAAAACTAAGCTTCGCGACCCTGTTTTGCGCGCTAATTATAATGAAATAATCCAAGGGTATATCGATTAAAATTATTTTACTGAAACTACACCTAGTTCTGTTGATCAGACTGTAGGTTATTACATACCGCATCACCCTGTTATTAGGAATGATAAACAAACCACTAAAGTTCGCATCGTTCTTGACGCAAGCGCTAAGTCTCATAATGGCGTGTCATTGAATGACTTGTTACACACAGGGCCGAATTTACAGGCTGACATATTTTGATTACTTTTAAATTTCCGCTTGTTCCCTATTGCAGTTTCAGCTGACATAAAACAAATGTATCTTCGAATTGCTGTTACTGATAAGCATCGAAAATACCAAAAAATATTGTTTGGTTTTAGTACCGCTGAACCTATTCGCGAATTTCAATTTAATCGAGTTGCGTTTGGTCTCAAGCCCAGTCCCTTTCTAGCCATGCGCACTGTGCGCCAGATATCAGCAGATGAAAAACACCGCTTCCCGCGCGCATCCATTGTTGCTTCGCATGAGCTATACATGGATGACTTAGCTAATTCGACCCCGTCTCTGGAGGAAGCCAAGATTCTTTCCGCTGAACTTATCGCCTTATTTAAGGTTGGGGGGCTTTGACCTTACTAAGTGGGCAAGTAATTCCTTGGAACTACTAGAGGCCATCCCACATTCTAACCGCTCTTCTATTAATTTCTCTGATGGGGATAATTTAAAGATTCTTGGACTCAAATGGATTCCTTCCGAGGACTGTTTCACCTTTACTACATCTAATTTGGATAATAGTTGTACTAAACGCTCCATACTTTCCACTGTTGCCCGTCTGTGGGATGTTCTCGGTCTTGTGGCTCCTGTAGTTTTATTCGCGAAATTACTCATAAAAGAATTATGGAAATTAAATACAGATTGGGATGAAACTCCACCCGGTTCTATTGTACTTCTTTTTCAAAAATGTAAAGAGCAATTACCTTTACTTTCTTGTTTAAATTACCTCGTCATGTAGCCGTTACTATGGGTTGCGTGACCAGTTGTCAAACTATGTCCTTTACCTTCTCAATAACATCACCGTGTAATAAAACCCTAATTTAGCTGTAGTTAACATACTTAAAATGTTTTTATTTTTCTTAGCCCGCTCTAATATCATTTCTTTCCTTTTGAGAATATTACATATCCTCAAAACCGGACAGAATGCTCGCGCAAGCTTAAAACTAAGTTTTTAGTATAACATTTCCGACCGCAGTTTTGAGCTAAATTTCCTTCCCTCCCAATTCCCATACAACAAAACGAGAGGGACGCTCATCGCACGCACTGAATCAGAGGCGCTTTCGCTGCAGCGTTAGCCAATCGCTGCACACATCAACTGTGATTTGAGAGAAAACTCTCTCGTTTGAGTTGCTGTTCTAACTCAACGTTCACGCAATGCGCATCGTCGCATAAATTAATACGCTAATATATCAAAACTCTAAACTCTCTTTATAAAAGTGTTGGCCGACACAAGTGTGACATTTAAATATCAGGCGAAAGTGCATCACAAGGAAAGTAAGAAAATACGCCAACGTGCTTCGTCCAGAAGATTCCCAAGTAAGTCCATCCACTCCTATTTTTCTTACTCAAATTCCTCATATTCCATCTTTGCTCAATTCTGTGTGTCGTCCAATATTCCACCCCGCATAAAATTATATTCCCGCATATGGTCCTTCGAAAAGCCGCGTCAACTAACACCAAGTTCATTTCATTCTTAGAGAAGCGCGCTATAGCGTTTGAAGATTGCTGTAATTCTGACAACAAAAAGAATACAGTACAAAAAGTGAGCAATGTTGTCACAAAAAATTCTATTTTCTGGTCTTTTTGTGACGTTAGGGCACATTTGTTGCATTCATACCCTAAATTTAAAATGGCTTCAATAGAAGACCGTATAAAATACATAGATGACAAAAAGTTGTGTACTATTTGTTTGAAGGCTCACACTAGTAAGTGTAAGTTCTCATTTTCTTGTAAAATTTGCAAGCAGGGGCACAATACCCTCCTGCATAAAAACAGTGGTCCTGGCCCGCAAGCTTCTATATCACTGCATTGGTAACTCATCTATGAATACACTATTGCCCACTATAAGGGTTAAGTTGATCGACTATCAGGGTTCTGAACTTTATGTCAGTGCATTACTTGATTCAGGAAGTCAAGTTTCACTTGTTACCTCGCAACTTGTTGAAAAATTGCAATTAAAGCTTAAGAGCCAAAATGCCAATATTATTGGCATAGGTAACAATTGTAATCAAATAAACAAATATGTTGACATTACAATCAATTCTCCAGTGAAAAATGTACAATGAAAAACAAAATGCCATGTTGTAAACCGTATTACGCTGATTTGCCTCAACAGCATTTTGATATTTCAAGATTAAATATTCCCAAATACATCAAGTTATCAGATGATGAATTTAATGTACCAACAGAAATATCCATGCTTTTAGGTGTTGATATCTATTTTGATATTTTAATTAATGGTCAAGTTAAAATTCATAATGGTTTATTATTGAAGAATACTTTGGTTATACTATAGGTGGAAAGCAATTTGTTGACGATCATAAAATTAATTTAGTTACAAACTTGGCTATTTGTGATAGTAATAAATTAGAACGTGTAATGGAACAGTTTCGGCTCACTGAGATGATTCCCCAGTCTGCAACAGGAAGCTTTAATGAGTTTAAAAAATCAGAAAAATGTTTCCAACAATCTGTTAAACTTGAAAATGATAAGTTTTGTGTTGAAATGCCCTTAGCTTCCAGATTGGAAGAGTTGCAGTTTGGGGATTCCTTCTCAGTGGCGCTTCAAAGATTCCTATCACAGGAGAAACGATTTAAACACAACCCTGTATATTTAGAAAAATATAAGAGCTATATTGAGGAGTACATAGCATTGGGGCATGCTAAAACGGTAGATGTAGGCAGCTATGACGTCCAAAATGGCACTGTTTAGTTTTTAGCTCACCATGCTGTTCTAAATGAGGCGAGTCTGATCACCAAACTGCGTGTGGTCTTTGATGGTAGCATGAAGTCTAGAGCTGGGGTATCACTGAATGATGTTATGTTAAATGGTCCAGTGGTTCAGAGCGAACTCTTTGATATTCTCCTCCTTTGGAGAACATATTCACACACGCTCACCTGCGGCATTCAAAAGTTGTTTCGCGGAATTCTTATTAACCCGAGTCAAACTTGTCTACAAAATATTTTATGGCGTGATGATCCATATAAACCTATCAGCTGTTTGCAGCTCCAGACTGTCACTTATGGTTTAAAGTCTTCTACCTTCTTGGCTACTCGTTGTCTGATAAAGCTGGCTCGCAGATATCAAACTGAATTCCCGCTTGCTGCTCAAGCCATGTTGTTGAACACTTATTGCGTTGATGTCATTTGTGGTTCTAACGGTACTCATGAACTTCATCAACTAAAACATGAGCTTATTGCTCTTTTGAAAAAAGGCAGTTTTACGCTTCATATGTGGTATTCAAACTATCCCGAGGCTATTAATGATCTCCCCAATGAGCACAAATGTTTTGAAAAATTAGACATTAGTAACAATATTGTCAAGACATTAGGTTTAAAATGTGACATTTTAAATGACACATTTACTTTTAACTATCCAATGATTGACAATGATGATACCAAGACCAAACGGTCTATTCTGAGTTTCATTGACAAAATGTTTGACCCGCTAGGACTTATAGGACCTATTATAGTGGTGGCAAAAAAAAATGCAAACTTTATGGTCTATGAATTTAGACTGGGACAAAATATTGCCCCAAGAGCAAATCAATGTTTGGGATAAAGGAGATTGACAGGACCTAGTATCGTTATTTGTTCTGTGGTGACTTAAGTTAAAATGTTGATAATTCTTGTTTTTAAATATAATGATTTTGTCTGGTAATGCGAATCCTTAAATTCTCCGCATAAAAAACATCATAAAAGTATTAGTTTTTATTTCGATTTCCTATTTTACCCATACATAGTTTTTTTTTTCACGCAAGTATTGTCACATATCATTGGCATGGCATTCAAAGAGTATGTAAATAATAAAACCTTGACTTACGCAAATAATTAAATTACGCATCCGATTAATGAACTTATAGAATAATTAGTAACAACAGATATTAATAACAACTAATTAGTATTATTACATTGTAATAACAATCTGATAAAGTGTTAAAAGTAGCTAAGCAAAACTTTTGGTTAATAGAAAGGCAGAATGTTTTCGAGACCATAGCCTGTTTGATTCATCATTAAAAACTCTTTGAAAACAGAACAAACGCGCGCCATAGAATTCAATGCTCATTTTCTTATTTGCTTAATAGAGGAACTTGTGTATATTATTTACTGGAGTTTTAATTTACAATGTCTGCAACCTGCATTACGCATTCCTAGTTGAGCCTTTCTCTTTTAAAGTGAAACAAAACCTCAAAAGAAGTCTCCATATTAAAGGTGAGTAGAAACTGGAACATATTCATACACTTAAAAAAAGGGGTTTTAGTGGTAACGAAAACTCAATGAAATGCTTTTGACACGTGATTTGTGTGTTTTCTGAATATTTATTAGACCAAAAATGTTCAGCGGTTTAATGTTATTGTTGTGACCTTGTTGCAACGTAGGTAATTGTATAATAGTATATAAATTAAGTTGAACACAACGGTAAGCGTTGAAAGCGATTTATATTTCATAACAGACTACATTTTCGTGGAAACCATACTTTGATATTTTCGATGTTCCGTCCAAGATTTACATCTTGCTAAATGATCGATGATCGTTACATGTGAATTCTCGAGCGAAATTAACGAGTATTAAAAATGCTCAGTCGTCATTTTTACTAATTCTTATTTTGAATTTACCAGCATACATTGTGACAAAAAACTAGGAGATTCGATTCGAAACTTAGATTTTTATACCTAACTACTGTGTAATGCTGAGAATTATCATAAAATAGTAAATAACATATGAAAACCCTAAAATCATTCTTTAAATTAAACCATAAATCTTTGAATCACCGCATGTTTCATACCGATACTAGGTTCCTTAGTCACTTGGTCAATGTCCTTTATAAAAAACTTAGCTTTAATTAATACAATTACTGTGCCAAGATATGTAAGTTCATGTGATGTGGATACCATAGAGTTGGTGGGATATGCTGACGCATCTATGAAAGCGTTTAGAAGCTGTCTTTACCTAAGAATTGTTAAATCTGATGGTTCGTTTTTGTTAATTTATTATGCTCTAAGTCCCGTGTTGCCCCATTAAAGAAAAATGTAACAATCCAAAGACTGGCATTAAATAGTGCTTTGGTTCTCTCACAACTTGTGAATAGGGTTTATAAAATTTTAAAATGTAGATTCCCTAGTCTCACAGTTCACTTATATAGTGATTCTCAGATAACACTAGCATGGATTAAATCTAAAAACCTAAAGTCAAACCCTTACGTGGTTAATAGGGTAAATCAAATAAAGATATTAACTTCAAACTTTCAGTGGTCTTATGTCAGCACATCTAATAATCCTGCTGATCTATTATCAAGAGGTTGTGTCCCATATAAATTAAAATCAAATATGCTTTGGTGGCATGGTCCTAAGGAATTGTTAAGTAGGGACTTTGAACACTCATGTTGAGTTCCCCATTCCTTATTTAGCTGATACAGATATTGTACGGTGAAACCCTACACTACCAACGACTGAGCAGTTTTTAGTAACATAATTAATTAATATCAATTGAGCAATTAGTACATGACTAGCGGTCATCGCGTGTGCTCCCTCGCTCCTTTATATAAAACCTTTGGTCCGATCAATATAATTATTTCACCTTATCCGCAGCATTATCATTGAATATCTTCCTACCTTCTACATGGTCCTTCGAGCTATCGAGCGGGACCTCGCGAGCTTTTTTTTTTTCTATTAGGAAGTTACGTGTATTTAGAATCTTGTGAGTGATCTCGTTCGGGAATCAGCATATCGGATTACAGTGATAAGTGTGAACTGAGGACTTTGTTTCGTGATCGCAGAACTTTAGCAAAGTATTTGTAGCAAAACCCTATAGCAGCCCAGGGTGTAGTTGCAATACTAGTGACCACGAGCAACTCTACTAAGCAACGGAAAATCAGCGCTTCAAGCACGAAGCAATCAGCATCCGGACTAGCAAGCAACAAATCAGTAGGTACAACAGCAGCACTCGGTATCTACAGCAGCAGGACGACAGTGTCCAGCTATAGCAGAGCATCAGCATTCGGAGTGCGACAGCAGCAAACCAGCGGAAGTCAAAAGCCAGTATTGTTCAAGTAAGATCTTTCCTTTTTTACTTCAAAACCTAGCTAGCAGCAAAATGGAGGATGTTTACTACCAACAACTGGAAATTAGCGACTTAATTC